>JAPQRN010000015.1:24335097-24371799 GCA_037367275.1 Coranthus polyacanthus
AGGATTTCCATACCTGGGAGGTGAACTGAGGACCTCTGTCAGAAACTATGTCAGCAGGGAGGCCATGTAAATGGAACACATGTTGTACTAGTAGGTCTGCAGTCTCTCTGGAAGACGGTAGCTTAGGGAGAGGGATGAAGTGTGCCACCTTAGAGAATCTGTCTATGATGGTGAGTATGACTGTGTCACTGTCTGACGGAGGGAGGTCAGTGACAAAATCCAATGCTATGTGTGACCAAGGGTGGCTGGAAATGAGTAGAGGCTTGAGCAGACCAGAGGGAGGTTTATTGGAAGTCTTGTTCTAGGCACAGACTGAGCAGGCAGAGACAACTTCCCTGGTGTCCTTCTCCACTGTAGCCACCAGAAGCGTCTGCAGAGGAAGGTCAGGGTTCAGATCATTCTGGGCCCATTGCAGCACATCTGAACGGACATAATCGGGAACAAATAGGGTGTTAGGAGGACGATTACCTGGATCAGGCTGACTCTGCTGGGCAAGACAAACATGGGACTCCATCTCCCAGGTCATAGTGGCCACAAAACGGGTGGAGGGCAGGATTGGGTCTGGCTTACTCCTGGAGGGCTTAGCGGCATACATGCAGGATAAGGCATCATGCTTCAAATTCCGGGAACCAGGACGGTAAATGAGGATAAAGTCAAACCTGTCAAAAAACAGGGCCCACCTGGCTTGCTGGGAGTTCAAATGCTTGGTTGTCTGGATGTAGGATAGATTTTTGTGGTCAGTCCAACGACAAAAGGGTGCACAGATCCTTCCAGTGCCGCCATTCTTCGAGAGCCAACTTTACTGCCAAGAGTTCACGGTTGCCAATGTCATAGTGTCTTTCTGCAGCTGAAAGCTTGTGGGAATAAAATGCACAGGGGTGAATCTTCTGGTCAGATGGTGAGCGCTGGGACAGTACAGCACCCAGTGTCTGAAGCATCTACCTCCACAATAAAGTGAAGCACAGGATCAGGCTGGACCAGGACAAGGGCTGAAGTGAAGCAGCACTTCTCAGCCTCAGGAGTCCAATGAAATGGGGAAGAGGTGGAGGTAAGAGATGTTAGAGGGGCTGCCTGGCAACTGTAGTTGTGAATGAAATGGCAATAGAAATTGGCAAACCCCAGAGAGCGCTGCAGCTGCTTTGTGTTGGTAGGGACAGGCCATTCTGTCACTGCTGTGACCTTGGTGGGGTCCATCTGCATCTGTCCCTGTTCAATGACATAACCCAGAAAAGACACAGACACAGCATGAAATTCACATTTCTCTGCTTTAACAAAGAGTCTATTCTCTTGTAGATGTTGGAGAACCTGGCAGACATGAAGTTTATGCATCTCTAGATTCTTGGAGAAAATCAAAATGTCATCCAAGTAGACAAAGACAAACCTCACAATCATGTCACACAGCATATAATTCACCAGGTTCTGAAAGACAGCCGGAGCATTAGTAGGACCAAAAAGCATTACCAGGTACTCAAAGTGGCTGAGTGGGGTGTTGAAAGCCGTCTTCCATTCATCCCCCCTCTGGGGTAAAAGCAGAGCTGATCAACGGCAGTGGGTATTTATTCTTCACTGTAATTTTGTTCAGTCCTCAGTAGTCTATGCATGGTCTGAGGGATTTATCCCTCAGACCATGCATAGACCATGTTTTCTGGGCGAGAGAGGTTATACAGCCGGCTGCAGGGCAGAGGTGCTCCAGGGAGGAGATCAATAGTGCAGTCTTAAGGCCGGTGGGGTGGCAGAGAAAGGGCCTGGTGTTTGCTAAAAACAGGACCTAGATCATGGTAATCAGGAGGCACCGCAGACAGATCAGGTGGTTTAGGAACAAAGTGAGGCTCAGACAAAACTGTCTTGGGTGCTCCCATGGGCAGACGTGACAGTTACAGTGGATGGCATGCCTCGATGTTGTTAACATCCAGGTTTCACACTGAGTATAGACAAAATTGAGAGACTAAATTGTCATTATATATACTGTTTTTGTACAAAGGGTTATAACCAAGCAGAATGTGATGACTTGGAAGTGAAAACTCTCATAAGAAAATGTATCCGAAATAACAAAATTATTTGCTCTGAATCAAAAGGTAAGTTTTCCAAAAACAATGGTTTGCACTGCAATCAGGTTTTACATTTTAACACAGGCTTCCTTCTGGACAGAGACAGTGCTGGACAGTTTGGACTATGATCACTATAGACTATGATGATAGTAAGAAGAAAACATTCAAAACTGTATGCTTGACTACTATAAAAATGATCAAATGAGAGAGGGGGAAAAAGCATGAAACACAGCTGAAAAACAAGAATAGTGAGCTTTTAAGGAAGAGTAAAGGACAATGATATTCCAAGACAGCTTGGTGGTAACCAAGAGACCATGAAATGGAAACTCAGAGCTTGTATGTCAGATCTGCAATTTTCTAACATCCGAGGTCAGACAAAGAAAGTATCCTCCTGCCTTTCTGCAAAATTTCTCAGCAGAATACAATTTGTAAACATGAGACAGATTTCTTGTGGTTGCATGTGCTATAACCTCAGTTAGTATTAGTATTTTTTATTACTTGTTTGTATGTGTGTGAATGAATATGTTATAGGACTGTACATGAGTAACTGGTAAATGAGGGGTCTACACTTCTATTAGTGGACAAAACACAGGTCCCCAAAATGTATATTAGGGTTATTATTGTATTATGGTTAGGGTTAGTGGTGTGTGTGTGTGTGTGTGTGTGTGTATGCGTGCTTGTACTGTAACGTATCACTACACATTTAATATGATATTTTTCAGAGTTTTGTCTCTCAGACAGAACTGTGTAGTAAGTGAGAAAAGTAGAAAGAGATCAGAGTTGTCTGTTTTTCTATTCTTCCGCCTACTCATGCTGTACGATGCTGTTGTTGATTGGCCAGAGCTACAAACTCACTGACCAGAAGTTTCTGGTCGTCAATGACCAGAAACTTCCAAAACACAGCAAGACGAGGAAAATAAAAAATACAAGCAGAGGGCAGGGTCTCTGCAGGTAAATACACAACCACAGTCTATATATTGTTTTTTAAGAAAACCATTACATACTTTGCATTTAACCATGATTACTTCCTAACCCTAATCAAAGCACTTTATTGCTGGAACCTATTAAACTTAGTTGGTATGTGGACTCCTGACTCTGGTAGCAAAGACCTACGTCCTGCCTATTGATGAAAGCCCCAAAAAGTCACAATGCAGGTAAAACATTAAAATGTGCATAATATGTTTGTATATAGAAATGTAGATATTAAATGCACATTAGTTTTAGTTCACAAATGTTCACATTATACTATACATATATACACACGTTTGCAGAAACATACTGTGGCAACATTTTTTTCCTACTGGTTGAGTTGCTGCTGCTCTTAGGTGAAAATAAACAGGAAAATGGATTGGATTGCACCTTCATTGGCATGAAACATTTAATTCTTGATGAAAAATATCAAAGCCTTTCTTATTGGTCTTTGTTTAAAAATTCAGGTTGACACTATTGGATTGTGACTTGTCCTGAACCTCTTATAGATGATTTATCATTGTGGTGCGGTTGAGGACCAAAGCAATGGCAGCTCTTCTGCCAAGAGGCAATAATATTTGTCACATTTGCTGATTGATTTCTCATTTTAATGCACCAGTTCCATGCTGTAATCTCAAGGTAACATTTGTGGTGGAGTGAAAGTGTGGAGGAGAGCCAAGGCTGACATATTTGTACTCCATCTTGGAGCAAATCAACATTTGTGTCATTACACTACTGTTGGTAATGGTTTTACTGAGGATCAGCACAAAACCCTGCCAGCAGAGATATGCAAGATGTTTTTTTTTTTATACAGTAATGGCATTTCAGTAAAATTAAGTGGAACTTTGATGTCAAAAGTCCAACCAAGTGGAGCTTTAAAACAAACCCATATGAACAAAGCTCTTGTCAAAGCTCTATGTCAAAAGCTATTAATTCTTCAGTACCGTGGGGATATATCTGAAATTCATAATTTATTACTAATCACATGTGTCACGCAAAAGGCATTTTAGACTGCTTAAAAGCTAATTACTCTCAGGATTTGTTACTTGAGTCATGCAGTCCTGCAGACCTGATTTATGACACTAAGAATGACATACATATTGTATCAAAAACATTTTCACCAGGGTAAGTGCTCTGAATTAAATCAGCGTGACTGCAAATGATTTTCCATCACTCTGATGCTCCATTATAATCATGAAAAAGTTATGGCTCTTCAGGAATATTTTGTTGCTCTTCAAACTGGAGACTGTGTGTTGAAGTTCCAAGTCCAGTGCAGCATGACTCTGTGCATTACAAAGACAGATGTTTGCTTTTTCGTTGTAAACTTACACTGCACCTCATTTCAGCTACTTCCATTAGTACAATTCCATGCAGTGCACTGTGTACACAATGTACATCCTTGCTTAGTGCATGTATTTCACAGGGTAGTGTTGTCTCAAATCAAACATGGTTGTTGTGCACTTACAAGAAATGACCATCACAACTTTCTTCTTTCACATTTGACCACAGTCTTCTTTAGCACCAGCCGCCACCTGTTCCACACTCAACTTTTTAACCATTTTGTACATAGAGTGCATTGCATTTTGACATAACTGTCAGTGTGAATGTGCTTTTGCATTGAAAAGTTGAGTACATGTACAAGACTAAGTACATTTAAAAAATACATCTGAGACATTTTAAGTCTTTGGAAATAAACATCTAAATTTAAGACATTTTAAGGATCCACAGGGACCCTATTTAAGGCATATAGAGGTGTTTTTTATATTTGTTGCTCAACAACTAAATGCAGCAGGTGCTGACTGCAGTCTGGGAAAACCTCAAACTTCCACAACACATATTGGATGTAAGCAATGGATTTTCTCATGCTGTTTTCCAGGCATCATTGTTAAATACTTCCCTAGCTTTAGCTTGAGCCCTGGAGAAAACCCTTACTTATTTTGGTGAAATTAGTTTCTGTGGTATTTATCCTCCAGTTCACGTATGTGTTTGTATAGTCTCTCCACTGCTAAAAATAACCCAATATGACTCTAATAATAAATGACTAATCGCATAATTGACAGTAGGCAGGTTTCCATCCAAATCCAGAATTTCAGCAAAAGGTGTGATTTTATGCTAGTTTCCCTTCACTACTATAATGCAAATATTTAAAAGCTGTTTTTTCATCATCATCATCATCATCATCATCATCATCATCATCATCATCATCATCATCATCATCATCAGGGTTAAAGGTTTGCCTGTTAAAAGCAGTATTTCATACAGTAACATACTACATAATACTGCCCATGGATTATGTAAAGTGTCCTTGGGTTTGTTGACTGAGGAGCTGGTAAATGTAAGGTCCTTGTACTTTCAGGCAGTTGTTGCCTCTTGAACCAAAGCATTGGTCTGGATCAAAGCCAAAGTTTAACATTTTTTTCTGCAGCTCTTCACACATGGTGGCGTTTCATTACTGTTTGCATCTAATATGGTATTTCTGTTTCTTGTATGAATTCAAGTGTCTGTTCCCATATTGCTCCTCACATGCAGACACACGCAATTATTTGCTAAACATGTTATTTGCATTTACCTTTTATCAACACGCAGACTTTTCCACCCATCCCAATGCATAAAAAAAGATATGTCATTTTTAAAAATGTTCAGCATTTCCACTCAGGGGTTTTTATGTGCAAATTGAAATTGAAAATGCGAATAAAAACATCTGGATGGAAACACATCTAGTGAGATAGTGAGATCTAAATATAACCAGTCACAGCATATGAACTTTAATGTATTTGCTTCATATAAGTATTGAGAAAGATGACAGTTTTAACGATGACAAAACCACAATATTGTGGTTTGCCTCCATAATTGCAGTTCAATTAATACTTGAACATAACCCGCTGATATCCCTGCAATCTGTTCTAATATTATAATGTAAATGAAACACCATTGATCAATGGATTTAGATAGAGACAATTATACTATAAAATCTCTGCTTGCTTTCAAATGATCAGTTTCACAGCATAGATCCTATCATCCCCTGATATTGTGTTAGAGTGGAGACAGTTTGTGCCAAATAAGCACTCACTGTATGTTTGCTGACCTTGCCAGACTCTACATCAGAGTTAAATATTGGCCTATGATGACATTACTTGCCAAGGGCTAACGAGATACAGGATGACTTTCCACAGCTTATTACAGCTGATTACTGTACCATCCAGAGGACTGAATGAAATTACAGATGTGCATGTGCAAAGCCAATTACGCATAATCATTTTAATTCTGTCATTGGATAAGACCAGTTTTAACAAAATTTTGCCTCGTACATGCATTTACTGATCTGCGGGGCATTTGTCTGATACAAATATACCACTAGCCCATGGTCCTACCAACAATAAATTAAGAATTAGATGAGAGGGCCTGAAGGTACAAGGGTTTCCACACAAGAACCAGTGTTGATTTATTGTTGGTTTAGAAGGTGGACCCTTGAGTTAAAGCATGGCAGGATCGAAGAATAAATCTCCCTGATCTGACTGAGCCTCTGGACTCCAATCTAACAGTTCGTTTGGCCCTAGAGGTCACGTCTGCTGTCCTCGAGCCACTCGCTGTATTTAATCTTATATGGATAATCCAAGCCTATGTGGACACAAACAGGCCCCTCACTATTCAAAAAAGAATTGCAGATCCAATAGGGGTTTCACCAGGCACCTGTGGGTCTTTTAGAGCACTCTGCAACTTGTGGTAATACTTTACAATAAGGCACTGCTAATTACTAAGGAACAAATGCCAAGACATGAGACAAAACTTTCAGCTAAGTAAAAAAACAATAGTTTATAGATAACTTCTTATTGAAAACCATATGTCATTTACTATTACTGCAAATTCACCAATTAACTAAATAATTCTGGCAAACTGACCCTAACTAATGTGGGTAATATCCTTTGATCCTTATAATGTCTGAAAATAAACTTAAAAAAGGCTACATTATTTGGCAGAGATGATTTTTAGCAGAACTCTGCATCTGCGCCACCTGCTGCTGTGGAGGACAAATTACTCAGGACATTTGTGAGAAAATCTTCAACAAAAACATGGTGAAAATATGCCAAAAGTCACAAAGTGATGTTTTTCTGTCTTTGTAGAATATATTTTTTGTACTTTTTTTTTTGTAAGATATGCAGTAGTTCTTTATGAAGCATGATGTACTGCAAATGTGTTGTGTATTTGTTTTATGTTTATTTGCAAAACTAAATGCATTAGTTTGGTAATCGTGTTTTATAATTGCAAAACCAAGCTGTTTTGTTTGACTTGAAGATTTGGCACCAAAGTAGCTCCATACAAAACCAACAAACCAAACCAAACACTGGCTCAAGCATGTTTTTTAATGTTGAAGTGACGTCCATCATAGGCTACAATCTGCATCCTCACCACTAGATGCCACTAAATCCTTCACAATGGTCCTTTAAACTTATTAGTTTACATTTTTGGTTTGGCCTCAACTGATCAAATATTAAATATAACCAGCTGTCACCGAAAAGCCACCTTATAACATGTGCTTATTCATGCAGCTATTTTGGCTTTGAAGTTTCCTCCTAATTGCGATTTCCTTTTGAAGTCAGTATGGCTCATAACCTTGATAAATTAAATGCTCAGCTTACATTACAGTTGGAGTCATTTCATCTTTGGAGGAGACGCGGTTATCTCCCAACCTTGGCCTCACCTGGGAGGACAGTCCTTGGGGTTTTAACGCCATCCTTTTTGGATTTTGTTGCCGTACTTTATGCTAATCGCAGAATGCAAATATGCTGGCTGACAACAATTTCTGTGACAGTCTTCCCAGGTGTTACTCAGAGTTTATGATCCTTATCGAGGTGTGTGTGCATGTAAGCGTATGTGCATGGGGGTGCAAAAGAGACAGACGCAGGGAGAGAGAGAGAGGGTTTGTAATAGAATTAGGAGTGATTGAGTTTAGTGGCTTGCACAATCCTAATCACCTCACATTTAAAAGACCCCTGAGTAATTGCCGTAGTTGGCAATTGGGCAGATGGATGAGAATATTGTCTCAGTGGACTAAATGTCAAAGACAGACAGAAGCCTCCAGAGCATTACACCCACACAGACCTCCTGGTTTTTACAAAAGGACACTGTCAAGGACAAACTGCACTGACAAAATTTATACAACAAAAAATGTGATGTATTTTATCATTCCTTCAGTGATACAGTTTTATATTTACTGGTGTTCACTTAATTCCTTTTATGTTTGGATTTATTTGCACTGCATTTTCATCACATGTATTGCACTTGAAGAGGTGGTGTTAAACTCAAAATCTAGGGTAAGTATTTGAATTTTTAACCTTAACACATCTCCACTTGTTTAATATATAGAGCATTTGCCTCTGCATATAAATGTATCTATGGTTTTGTGCTTGTCCCCCTGTCTTACTACTTTTAGCAAGCCTCTTTTTTAATTAATACACCTATGCACCTATATGTTGGTGATCTAGCCAGTGATTAAAAGTGGTATTATTTGCTTCACACTAGGGTGTACTTAAATTTCAGTAATATCCCAAAAGAACACTTGGAGGAGAGCCTGCTGGTGCGATTATCAGGAGCTAAAAGCCCTTTCTTTCTCTCTTATTCCCTGTGAGCATGACTTGGGCGCTCCAAAGGACAGACAGACCCATTATATTCATGAGGAACAAAGGAGAGGCAGAGGGCTGGGATTCAAAGCACGCTTTTTAACCACACAACATTTCTGAAACAGCACTGTCTTAACACCAAAGCTCATAAAAGGCACAGAGCATTACAGAATAACAAGCGTGCAAGACAAAAAGATTCAATGCAGTTGATTTGCATGGGGGGCCATGTTCCTGCAGCTTAGTGATGGGATTAATAATATGTTACGCTGCACTCACACAAGGACACATATACAGAATCGATTTATGTACTTACAGGTCATATCATAGACAGATACATTTAATATCAAGATGTTAAATGTAAAACATGTAAATGAAATTGAGAAGGCTGCAGTCATTAATCAACTGTGCTGTCATTACTATGTAAAATACTTTACTTTCTCATTTGGGTGTCTTTCAAACCTTTCCTTTGGCAGTTTTGTTAAAATTTTAATAGTCTCATTCTTGGTGTTGAACATTTTTTGACATGAAGAGATGCCACTGTACTTAAACATCGTTGGGAAAAAATCCATGTTTACCTTACAGCGTATTGTAATTCAATGGTCTGAGAGGACACAAGAATTCTACCCTCCTGCTGCCTCCTTGGTCTCTCATGAAGGTTGTCATTTAGCTGAAATTACTGTAATTTTGTACCAGTGAGCTAACAGCCAAATGCCTACAGCAACTTTTGTGCTAACATTCAATGAAATTTTCACTTTTAACTACTGATAGAAATGATGTTATGATGATGCAATGTGCAGCTCGCTACCTTCCTAATGACATGAAGTTTGAACCATTTACTTGACATTTTTCTTTGCCAGTGTCAGAAAACAGAAAACAGCGGCTATCGCAGCTGTTTTAGCCATGAAACTAGCAGCTGCACATAGCTACTGTTGGCTCAGACTTCAGATAAACAAAGTGTAGGTTGTAATGCACATTGTGTATTATTTAAACATTTTTTAAATGTGGAAAAAAAGTATGACCAAGTGATTTCAGGTTTTGCTTAGTGTATTTCCCCATGGTCACAATCAGAAAGCCTTATTCCTGTCACATGTCAGTGTAGTCATTTGTTTGACTCCCTGTTTTGTAGTTTTGCAGCTGTGTCGCCGCATGTTTTGCCATTTAGTCTGACAGAGGGGCTGTGTTCCAGTGAGAAAGTGACATTAATGCATACCCTGTACAGACCATATTGACACAGCAGCTATTTTCCTCAGAGATTGCGCTCAAGGTGGGAATTCCAATTCTGTTATCAAATGCATATTGTTGTACTACTGTGTACAAGTCATATAAACACATTGAGAGAAATTGTCATCATATCACTGCTTACCAGTTGATCAGGAAATCAAAGGACAAAGGATATTGAAAATTTGGAGCGACATCAGACCATATTTAAAGGTAATGATAACAAAGATAACAAGATAACAAAATATTTAATAACATATTAACTACTGATAGACAACAGCTTAATGTTAGCATTCACCCATTTCCTAGCAAACGTCGTTTGACAGTTATATGATACGAAGGCATGAATTAATTCTGAAACATCAACACGCATCCTTTTCAGCCTGGAAGGAAAACATACTGGATATAATCGTGCTTGCAATATACTGTCTTTCTGTCTTTTGATTCGACTCAGAAATGTTCTGCTATTCAATAATGTTATGTGACATTATGCTCACTGGAACCCATGCTAATGTTCATACAGATTACATCCAACACAAAAGTGTGTTCCAAGCACTTTGTCAGGTGAACAGACTGGCAGATATGTCAGAGTTAATTGAGGCCTTTCCTATCATATCCATCTTGTCTAACAGCAGTTAATGTTTATCAAATATATAATTTCCCTCCTGATTCTCACTGTCCATTGTCTTTTCAGTTGCTCATCAATTGGTAAGCAGTGACATGATGATAATTTTTCTGATTCCCTACATTTATATGACTTCATTACAGCAGTAGGACAATATACCTTTGCTAACAGCATTTGAACATCCAACCCTGAGTGTGATGTCAGAGGAAAAATTCTGCTGTGTGAATATAAGCTGTTTCTCAAAGTCAATTCAATTCACTTCAATTCAGTTAAAGTGTATTTATATAGCCTAATATCACAAATCAAAGATTGGCCTCAAATGGCTTTACAGTCTATACAATGTACAACACCCTCTGTCCTTAGAACCTGGGTTCGAGCGAGGAAAAACTGCCCAAAAAACCTTTTGCCGGGAAAAACGCTACAAACCAAGACTACACCAAGACTAGACACAGACAGACAAGGATCCTTCCTTGGAAGGAAGTCACTTCCTTACAAGTCGCTTCCTTCATAGGCCAGGCAAGAGTCCTTCGTACGATCAATAATCCATGAATAGAACAGTGTAGCGAGTGCAGAGCGAAGGTCCGACCCACAATTTAATGGTTCAGTAACACACTGACACACATGACTAGTATTTATTAGAAACTACAACATACAACAATAATAAAGATGAAGCAGCATTTATCTGTTCTGCTGCAACATGGAACAAAGGAAATTTCCAATCTAATCCAAAAAAATATTCCTCTCTTCATGTGCCTATGATTTAACTCATAATTAATTATTTCTTCACTGTTTTTACTGACTTACTGTTATTTGATTCTGGAGTACTGCACATTCTTTTAATAATTTTACTAGTTCTTTGACTATGTTACTCTCTTTTATTATGATTTTATGTATTACGTGCTTTCTTTTCTCAATATCTATATCTTTTGTGATTTCATTTTCCTCTTAATGCTCCATTTATTTATATATACGCACAATGAATTGGCTTTGTGTATGAAATGTCCTATATACCATATATAAACCTACCTTGCCTTGCCTAATAAGACAGTTTACTGATCTGCCGGCTCTTTATTCTTCTTCGTTGAGGTTTTATTTGCGGTTTTGGCCAGCTCCTGGGGGTGTGTCTACTGAAGGTGCTCCGTCTAGCAGCTTTACTGGACTTGTACAGTTATACATATTTGAGCCACCAGAGGCAAAATCCAATTCAGTGTCAGAGGACCATGTCCCAGAATAGTAATTTATTGTCCGATTTATTCAAGTTATTAAAATGTATTACTGACTAGCATAACCCAGCCAAATAAAGTTAGGATATCAATAAATAACATATTTACCACATACCACATCATTTTATTTGTCTACAGAGTCATAGATCAGTGTAGGCTGTAGTAGGTGTAGTAACTTGTGATTGAGCAGTGTTGCTAATTTGCTCCAGTTTTTATAATGTCATAGCATTAGCAGAGGGGTCATACCATGTTTGGATCTAGAGCATCATTGAGTCATGATTTCTGACCCATCCAATTAATCCTGAACCTAAATATGATAAACATTTTAATGGTCTCTGTACATCATAGTCCACAGTGTTTTCACATGTTTTCAGCAATTATTTTCTAACACCTGTACTGTATTTACACATTTTCATCAATTCAGATCGTCTCTCATTAGGATGATGGAAACGGAGCATGAAGTAAAACTAATCCTAAAGTAAAGCTTTGATCTCAAGTAGTGTTCTGTACTTCCCAATTAAAAAAAATAGCATCATAATCAGCTTCCTGCTGCTGCTGAAAATGAGCTGGATCCGGGCAGAATCTGTGAGCTATAAAATTAAAACAATGTGCTAAAGGATGCTAAAAAAACTCTGTAGAGGTGATCGAAACTGCACAGTTGATATGTCTCTGTGGGTCCATCACTACACGTAAATAAATATTAATTATCACTGTTGATGTACCTGGTAGAGTAATCTATTTTGAGAAACATAGTGCATCATTATCAGCAAATACAAAAAAACAAAAAGTATTGTGGTAATTATCTGTGCTATGTCATACCTGGTGTGCAATAAAACGTGACTCTGGCTATTGTTTGCGCCTCTTGTCTGGAGGCTGCTTCTCAGCAAAACCCTGTACTAAACGTACAGTAGTAATAAAGCTTCAATGTGAGGCTGCTGCAGAAAGCAATGTCGGGTCCAAATGGGCACATAAAGAAATCGCAGAGATTTAAGTAAGGTATCTCTGATGGAAAGTGGACCAAGGCCATTTTGTGTAGATGTCTTTACACATTCAGGCCATACTGACGGCAGTCATCTGTGGACAGTACTGTGCAAATTATTGATCACATTTCCCGCAGTGCCTATATTCTCTGTACTCTATATGACTCACCTAACCACTGGCACATCCAAGCTATTATCCAGACTGAATTTTAGAGACATGGCAGGATGCCTTTCCAAGGCTCCTCTTTCTCTAATTGGTGAGACACAGATTCAGCTGTCTGACAATAGAAGGCTCAGAGAGCAGAAGGTTTGTCAGTTGGGAGCACTGAAGTGAAAACAAGAGAAATTTGGGAATAAGTGTGCAGTATAACATAGATAAGTCACACATTGATCACCCTCCATTTACTTTAACTGCCTCACATTTCCCCATATAACAAAGCCTACAGGTTATATAAGACATACTGTTTGGTTAAAATAGTCTCTTTAACTGCATGAACAGTGTTTGTAAAGACCATGAGCACAGCCAGAGACATGCAAACATACTGCATGCACCCTGTGCTCACCAGGAACATACTTCTATGACTTGAATGATGCTGGTCTCTGAAAATAAGTACTCCAGGGTAAAAACATCAACTGCATGGCCACATCATACCACATCCATCTGTACAAGTGTTTACTTTATGGCTGGTGGAAGCCACTGTGTTGTAACCTAAGGTGAATTGTGCACAGTCTATTTTGGGAGTTTTTGCTGATGGTGACACTTACTCAGCCATGCTTGCCTGGTGTTTATGTGCATAGACCACCATATCTCACCCTTCCCCGATTTCCTTGTCTGACTATCCATCCTCCGACAGAATTGTGCTGCAAATAAGCAGGGCACTTAATTGTTCTCTTTGCCTTTACCATTATGATCATTCACAAGTCACCACAGAGAAATGACTACATTCAGAAAAATTATATGAGAGACCATAAACTCAGTGGTTGCTGAACTTACCAAGGGAACTAAACTGAAGATACCACAAGAGTTCAGCCTGTGCTTAACAACAAGAACAACACAGAAAGTTGTCAAACAAATTGGGCCAAACATCTGTAATATTTGCAATTTTCATATTGTAATTTCTGGGAGTCAAGGTTGTCTATTCAACAAAGTTGTCAATTCAAGTTTGCATTAAACATAATTTGGTTTTCAAAGGATTCATTCAATATTCATGCAAAATGTAGCCTTTGCTCTTCATATATTCATCCATTTCCATCTTCAAGACACTTGCTATATATTAACTGCAAGCAATTTACTGATATTCTACTGTAGCAAAGAAATGTAGCCTTTCTTTGAAGTTCCTGATTTACTGTTAAAGTTTTACATTTCAATAAATTTCACAGGGAAGAAATCGACTTAGGCTACAATAAGTTGAGCAGACCACTGTTTTTGTAACTACATCATCAGGCTTTTTGTGTCTCGTTCGCATAATTGTACAGTTAGTTGCATCTTAACTTATATACATTGATATAGTAGAAAATGGCACTCCCAATGCACGGGGAATAATCAGGCGCTAGTTGTTTGCAGGGATAACTTGAAGTAAACTCAAAATTAACCACTGCAAACTGAGATGACTTTACTGTGACTTTAATCAGAGTGAACAATGTGTTTTGCCTTTGCCTTCTTTAGGATTCACCCAGTAGAATTAGATTTAAACTTGCAGTAAAGTTATCTCAGTGTGCTGTGGTTTATATAGATTTTCATTTAAATTAGTTTGGTAGGTAGATAGGTTTAAGTAAAAAGAAAAACAAGCAAACTGTCATGTTGGTGACTCCTCGCAGATAAAGCTGGCTGTCACTCACATATTGAAAGGAGATAACAGCATTACATTGGACCATACAGATGCCTTCTGTTTGTTTATACTTGCTGCAAAGCTGCAATGACTTAATCCTTGTTTTACACCTTTGCCATCACAGGATGGCAAGATGCTGCAAGATGTTTCATATCAGCTGATCTAGCACAGCTACGGCGTGTTTGCAAAGCCTGCCCTGTGAGAATGATAAATTGAAGTGATACATGTGTGGTCTCACCTGTGCAGCTCCGGAGTCTCTTGGGTGAATAACTCGACTCTGTTTGTGTGTACTGAACCTATCTTCTCTCCTGAGGGGAGTTGGGGTGTGGGGCTCAGTGGGATCTCTGGGAAGACATTATCGCCCACCCACCTATCCCCATGGGTTGGAGCTCCCTATATCTCTGCCAGAGGGGCTTGAATGTCATTTGTTACTCCTAGCATCTTATTACATTTCCTTCTGCAGGTGTGGTTCCTTGTTTGTTGTGTCTGTTGCTAATTTAAATACATGACTTTCTAAAAATGACATCATTAGTGTTTCCAAATCTGATCAACTACAAGCAGCACATTTTTTTTAAAGTGCTACATAATTTACTATCTAACAATTTTCTGACCTTTACAGATGAGCTGATTTGAACCACAATGACAGATAATGTGGTTCACGCTGAGCAGATAAAGTCAAGTAATAGTTATTTCAAGTAAATTATTTGTAACTATTTGAAATCCCAGTTTTTTCATTGTTTTGTTAATGGCTTAATGTCTGTTTTGTGACCAGTGTATACTGACATTTCGTGACCTGACTTTCCTGAATTTGAAATCTGCTTTTGGCATTCGTGACTAATATTACAAGAAACGGGCCTTTATTTAATATGTTAGCATTCAGTATACAGTGTTTTTTTTTTGTTTTTTTTTTAATAAAACTATGCAGTATGCAGTTTTTAATGAAGTTCATGTCGACAGTGGATACATTTTATTGTTCTCAAAAAAAGAAAAAAACAAACATAGTGAGTCATATCTAAAAATGCAGTTGCTGCCAAGCTAACGTAATGTTAATGTTGACCGTGTTTCCCCGAAAATGGCATATGACACCATTGTGATAAATGAAATGTGATGTCTCTCAATTGTTATTGTTGTGTTTCCCACAGAGTTCTGCTGCTTCCAGTGAATTAACTTTGACTCCTGCTTGCATGCTTTCACTGCTATGTCTCGTCTCATGGATGTATTTTGCGCTTTTTGCATGAAGTTATTAGTTCAAAAATTATTTTTCACTGTGTGAGAAAATAGATGTTCGCTGTGAGAAGTGGAAGCTCTGCTGTTACATAGACCATACAACTGAGCGACATGAAAGTCAGCACGAACCAGTTTTATCATTGTAATAAACATACTCACAGAACACCTGTTGGCTTCTTGCTTGCTGATTACCTGATGTCAAATTTGTGTGGGGAAACAACATTTATGTTTTTCAAAATAAGAATATTATTAATATTACCGAGTTTGCTAGCTGGTGTGTCTTTGGAGGAGCTGCTCAACTCAGTGTAAAAGCAAACGTTGGATACTGACTAGTTAGTTAGGGAGAAAACAGCAAATGACAGTAAAACGTTCTAATGTTAACATTAATACTAAGCTTGTGCCATTGAGTTGGGTTGTTTTCTCTGTTGCAGCTGTGGCTCTCGTGGTTTCAGGGTCTGGCTCGGCTGTGCCTTCTGTTGTGTCTGACAGGTGTATCACTCTGACAGGTGTATAACACTGGAGGTGACGCTTTTGCGTGTCCATGTTGTCAAATGTAGTTTGCTTGTAACACAAAACATGTGGTTAGATCATTTTCAGTGCCATACATAACATAACATAAGCAGCACATCCCAAATTCATCCAAAAATGAATTTACATCATTACATGGTTAAGAATGATACTATGGCACCAGAAAATAGACTATGGTCAGCCACCACAGTTTATATAATTGGAAGGGAAATGGAAAACACTGTTGTTGGAAACATTTGATATAATGTAGGTACACAAGCCACCAGAGTGTATAACATAGGCCTTGTTGTTTTTAGACATTTTCAAGTGGAAATGATGATGATCAAGGTTTAATTCAGCTGGTGTATAGGAGATAGCCTCACTTAAGTAATTCTCTTTACTACAGTGACAGGACTGCATCTGTGGAAACTAGGGACAGTATGTAATAGCTAACTCTAACACTCATCCTTGAGCTGCTTGCAATCAAACACATCAGATGCCAGAAGGAGCAGCTTTTCTCTTAAATTACAGGACACTACAACAATGTTATTTTTCTTTGTTTTTTTTTACAAAGCACTTAAACTTATCAGTGATTGCTTTGATATTCTGTTAAAAGAAAACGATGTGGCTAGCTTTTTCCTCCTCTGTATATTCCAGCTATTCAGGGGAAAATGTGTTGGCTGTGTCAGACAAGGACACAAACTGGAGACAGTATATGGAAGAGATAAGATGCAGAGGAGCCTGTTGTTTGTAGTTTCATTTAACTGTGACTTTACCTCTACCTTTGTGTAAACCTAACCAAACCTTTACCATAGCATCGTCACAACCTAAGCCCAACAATGATTTAGGACACAAAGGTTCAATATGTGAGATTTGCGAATGCTCCTGTGCTTACATCGAGTTTGTATCGGAGTCTGTTTCTAGACTGTGTCTGTTTTTAGACATTAGCAGATGATAATTCTAAGCTAATGGTAGCTAGTGTTGTACATAGTTGGGGCTGTGGAGGAGCAGAAGGCACAGAGACACAAGCATAAGGATTTTCCTGGAAATGATGACCCCTGATGAGTCCTCTACATAGAAATGAGTGTAGTAGGCTGTTATCATGGATGTAGTCAAAACAGATAGTCGTTAGCTTAGAAATGGAGTTAGTTAACGTGAACAAATGAGCAGCTCCCAGCACAAGACAGACCCCAACACAAACTTCATGCAAGAACACAAACAGAGAAATCTTACATTTTGAATCTATAACGCTATCTGTAGCATTTCCGAACTTCCCTTCCCCATCAGGGATAGATACCCTGCCAAAAAGAACACAAAAATAACTTCTTTATTCATCAACCTTCACACCTCCACCACAGAAGTTTAGATAGTTTGAGATGATGGAGCACTTAGCATAAAGAGCACATCAGCAGCTATTATTCCTTTTGTATCAGTCATTGTCATCTGAAAAGAAGGGGTCAGTGACGCTTGCATTTAAATGGATTTCTGCCCTTACAGAGGATTTATATCGGAGCCTTGTTATTGAAGCTCATTGATTCACTGTCATCATAATCTTACCTCAGCAGAGAGCTGAGCTCCTATTACAGCACATTTGGAGTTGTTTGTTTACCCAGCGAATTAGCCTTCTGGGTACATGACAGAGCGCAACTCGAACCTTGTTTCATCTATTCCACATACTGTACCTGAGAGTTGAGGAGATAATGTAATGAACTGCTCCTTTCCAAGAGGGCTTCAGTGGTTGACCATTGCTCCACAGTATTATTGCAGCAGTCCACAAAAAGTATAGCATGGTGGAATTTCACACACTTTTCTATGCACAGCAGTTGCCTCGCCTAAATATTAATGGCTCCTTTTATTGCCAAGAGCTTCTGTGATACCACATTTATGACTGGAAGAAATAAATGACTTAGTGTGTTGGTTTTAATAATGCTCTCTACACTAATTTGGAATATGCAAATATTCACTTTGACTAATACAAATCTTTTCTATAATTTATAAGTGCTGACACAATAGTCTACAAGCAGTGTGATGTAGAGCTTTAGATGACAAATCTATGACTTTAATGTATGCTGAATTATACAGAATCTGGTCGGGTAAAAAGCAAGCATGCAAGTCATCTCCTCTGAAGACGAATAGCTTTGAAAATGGAGATGCTCTGATGAAGCATGGCTGTGCTTTGTGTGATATGCAGCCCCTCAACCACCCTCTGCCAGGCCCATACACACATGCATACCTCTCCCACTACTGTGCATTCTTCACGAGATCAGATCAGTCCCCTGTGGATGCGGCTCCCACTGTGAGCTACAGCCTTCTATTCCTGTTTAAACACCATTTACGTCTCTTTCTGTCTTTCTTCAGCCCCCACCCACTTCCCCCACTGTGTCACATCATATCTTAGTCAACATGATAAGACACAAGATTATCTTCAATCCCTCTGACCTCTCTTTGATTCAGGTCTTGTCCTGGATGGTGCGTAGGCGGAGAGGGGGCTGATGGGTTGGAAGCGGCGTCAAAGTGTTCGGGTGTGCAGCCTGAATACATGAAAACAACACGGCTGCTCCATTACCCCCTCTGTCACATTCTGTTTCATACATCAAACTGATAGTGGGGCTCGTTTGGCTAAGAGACATGTAGGATTATGCACTCTTCAAAGATGGACAAATAGAGCAGACAGATCTGTTATGCTTGGTTATCAGAGGGCTTGGGTCTTGTCAAAACATTGCCTCATCTGCTTATGAACTGCCACAGACTAGTTACCACTCTTATATTAAAGTTGTTTAGTCTTTAAATCAACATAAAACACCCAAAGCTGGATAGTCGATTCTTCTTATTATCAAGAAACAATCAGTCAGAGTGAACATTTCCCTAAATTCTTGGTAAATTGCTTAACCCATTATATCCTTGTGGTCCTTATCTGTTGTAAAAACTCTCTTCCCAACTTGAAAGGCCTATGTGAAAAGCAACAGTAATCAATGGAGCATTGGGTTGCATCATTCGGTTGTATAAAATCTGGTAGAGTTTCATTAGATTCAGGTAGAAATGTAGAAAAAGGGAAATGGATGTCATTCCAAAAATGTACAATGTAGAAAAAGGCAGTCATAAAAAAGTCAGAAGTGAGGCACTCTGATGAAGACTCTTTTTTTTTTATTTTTGTACATTTTTGGGACACCTACTATTAGTCATTTGGACAGTCTTTGAGCCTTTTTTTAGTTCTGTTCAATCCAGCCCTGTCCTTGATGAGCACCTGTTTTTTTCACATACTCACAGCATTACTTTGTGCACTTTTTTCTGCTTTTGACCCAGTGCATCACTCACTGTTAATGTGTTTTCTTACATATAATAGCAACATTTCTGAACCAAAAACATGTTGCATATCAACATGTTTTTCCAGATACATGTATATCAACACTATAAGACCACAAATAAGACAAAATTGTATGGAAAAAATTATAAAAGAAAGTAGTGATATTAAAATGTGTTTTCATTGTAGACAGTATGTACACAACATATTTCATGTTTTGTCTGGTCGACTTCATTTCATTTGTAAATACACATCCATTCATCACATTCAGACTGCAACATATTCAAGAAAAAGTTGAAACAGGGGCAATTTAGAACTTATAATGAGTTAAAATAATGAAATAATGTGATTTGAAACAGGTGATGTGAACAGGTTATTTGTAATCATGATTTGGTACAAAAGCAGCATCCAGGAAAGATCTAGTCCTTTATTAGAAAAGATGGACCGAGGATCGACAGTTTAACAGTAAATGTGTGAGAAAATTATTGAAATGTTTAAGAACAATGTTCCTCAAACACAGGAGAGGGATCTTGGATCCCACGTGGCTGATAGAACCACATGGATCAGGATTACTGAGGCAAACCTTTGTCAAGCTCTACAATACAGACTTACATCCACAAATGCCAGTTCAAACGTTACTGAGCCAAAAGGAAGCCTTATGTAAACTATGTCCAGAAGCGACGTCAACTTCTCTGAGCTTACAGGCATCTGTGATAAACTATCACTCAGTAGAAACGTGGACTGGGCACAGACCGGTCAGTATCCACATATTTTTTATAAGAAATGAACGCCAAAGAAGAAAAGGACCATCGAGACTGTTATGAGCATAAGTCCAGAAGCCTGTGGTGACCGTGGGCACATATACATGTTTGGCTCCAATATTGTTGAGGTTGCAGCATAATTGATATAACACCCACCACGTGTATAGAACACGCTGTGTAAATTTCATGTCAATTAGACGATGTTTGTGCTGTGAGGCTGACTTCCTGTTGCCTGTAGGTGGCGCTATGACTCATATGTCTTCAGAATCAATCTATTCAGCTCATCCTTCCATCAGGCTTGTTCCTAAATTTGACAATATAATGTTACTCAGACTTTGAAGTTGTTTATCTTTTTTTTCATAAACCTCTACTTCCTGAGCTGCTGCTGTTGCTCTTACTTTCACTAGTAAACATAGCCATGAGTTCTACTGGCGATTTTTTACCATTTGATTTCACCGAATTGTTAGAAATCAACATTCAAGATTTCTTTCCACAACGGTGATGGTTCACCACAATCCTTCCAGGTTTAATAATGCATTGGACAGTTCTTAACCTAATTTCAGTAGTTTCAGTATCTCACTTGTTTTCTATGATTGATGCAATATGATTGAGGCCAATAATTTGACCCTTCTGAAACAAAGTCACATCTTTTCCATGACCATGGGGTATGTCTTCTGACATTATTGTTTAAGAAATGAAAAGCTACTCAATGCATTAACATGTTGAGAAGAATGTTGTCTTGAACGTTACATTAAGCAGCATGTAGTTGAAGCATACTGATTGGTTACTAACGCCACATGACATTGACCTAGTGCCTCATGGGATATGTATGTGTGCAAAGTCAACCTTCAAAAAAAAGTCAGCCTTCCCATGAGGCACTAGGTCAGTGTCATGTGGCCTTATGAACTGGAATTAACTGAAACTAAATTCAAAATGGCCAACTTCCTGTTCGGTTGAGGTCATGGATGCAATTGACATTTTTGTAGACCTAGGTGTGGTACATGTCTACTGAATTTCATGCGGATTGGTGAAATTTGTGGTGGGTGTAGTGGACTTTAGGGGGCGCTACCAAATGAGTTTTGGTCGTCCATGTGCAACGGCCATATCAAAATGAACCAGTAAAATAATAATAGTAATACTAATAATATTTATATACTACTAATAGTAATATTACAGTTTCAATACACTGTGTGTCAGCTTGTGCGCCAATTATAGTAGACCTTCTGAATGAGAGTCCCAACAGACTTGAGGTTTTCATGTTTCTCTGTTCAACAACCATGTACCAGGTTCACGGTACAGAATACTCAAGAAGTATTCACATAGGATTTATTAATCTTTCAGGTATAGTGATGAATAAATAATATGCTCATTAATATTTGACCCTTTTAACATACCCTGGGGGGATGACATTGAACGCTCTTGATGAGCTTTTAAATTACATTACATCATTTTCTCAAAACTAATTAAGACCCACAGTCATTCTGACACAGGCATTATTTTTAGAATTAAATAAATACAGAAAAAAAAGTAGAAACATCTGAACGTTTTATTTGATAGTGTAATGGTACTGGTGCGGACCCAAATGCAGCACAACTGGAGCAGGGATGTACAGAATACGAATTTAATAGACAGCGGAGAGAACACACAAGCAGGAGTATACAGAGCCCCAGGCCGGGTCTGTGCTGCTGGCCGGTGTGGATCTGTCAGCAGGGCAGCAAGGTGGGTGATGTGCCTGGAACCACCGCTAGACACAGACAGACAGGAAGTAGGAATGCAGAGAACGGTGAGGAGAACTGAGAAGCTAGTGAAGCTCACAGGCCAGCGGTGGCGTTCCACCGTGTCGGGCTGTCTCCGTGTAGCGAACCTCACAGAGGGAAACACGACACTCGTTGTCGGGGGCTGGAGGCAGATGACTTCTCCGGGATGCAGGCAGAGCTCGTCGGTCAGGGACAGAACACAGGGTCGGAACCAGGAGATCAGACAGAAGAACGCTGGAAAGTCTCGCATGACGTGAAGGACAATCTGGCACTGAAGGAGTGTGAAGCAGGCGTATAAGTAGTGGCAGTAGAACAGGTGAAGCTGGTGAGTGAGATGATTGCTGTGAGTGAGAGCTGAGTAGCAGGGTGACCAGGTGAAGATGATGAGTGAGGGAGAGGGAGGAGAAGCAGAGTATGACAGATAGAAACATTTGTAGTCTTTGCAGTGTTTACTTTTTCAAAACTATGTATTAGTATTCTACACTAAAGTCACTTGTCATCCGAAATGACCATTGTTGTCTAGTATTGAACCACAAGCCGTAGTGATAAATTATTCTTTCCCCTCCCTGCAATTGTGACAGAGAATAACTTGAACAACACTATGTGCATTACCTACCGTATGTTCAACGCATTAATCTGAGCTGCAATGTGGGCTGGAACCACAGCTGTGCGAGAAACAGATGTACTCGATGGGTGCTTTCAAGTTCAAGTATGTGATTGGCTCTATTCTCCAAATTAAATTACAATTCAATCATATCACAGTAAAAAAAAAAAACAGCAAGGATATTCTGCAGAGAGAGGATGATGTTGAGCAGTGAATTAGTCCAGTGATGTATTCATTTGTCTTAACATAGGCCATTTTACCACGTCATTTAACACCACTCACTAAGGATTTGGTCACTGTAATTTAAAGTAGACTGCGAAGGGTGCTTTAGTCCTTTAGGCATACTAAAAATGTAAGATGAAGCACGGGTGCTGTCAGGTAATCTCGGCAAACTCCAAGAAATTGACAAGTAGGAGCAAGACTCAATGTGACATCCAAACCTGGATAAGCAAGTGGAACACCCAACTGTCTCCTTAGCTTTGATCTACAGGGGGTTTGAGAGTAGACATGCTGGTCTGCCAGTTAGTCAAGTATGTCACTACAGAGGAAAAGAAAAAAAAAGAGCTGAAAAGATGCTGTAAGTGTCTGCATACTCCCCTTGCATAAATTATTCTGACAGCAAATTCTTCAAAAGATTGCTGAAGTGATTCCAGGATAGAGCTTGTCTTTTCGGCGCTTGAAAGAACAGGTACAGTTTCAAACAGAGACAAAACCTCTCAAAAGTTCTTTGTGCTGAGGGGAACGTCACGGCTTTGTCTGCCACGAGATGAAAGGGAAGCAGCAGGGTTTCGATCCAGACTCAGCACGCCACCAGGAGTTAACCAGGCCATTCCTCCAAAGCTCATGTCACCAAAGAGATTAATTGGCTTGGGTCTCTTCAGAGTATTACTGATTGGCTCTCACAAACATGGAGGCCTTTATCTCATTGGTTCAGGCACTGCCTTGGGTGCAATGAAAGACTGAGACCTTTCAGCAGCCCCAAAGTCCAACTTAATATCTGACAGCCCTTTCATGAGCCCACTTTGTCTCTTGTCCGTCCTTGTGTTGTCTAGAGCTTTGTTGGTGTTTTTGAGGAGAAATTGCTGTATTGTTATGAATGTGAGCTTTTTATTTTTTTTTTAATGACATTTTTCCAAGCACCATTAAGCACAAAAGTGTATTCAGCTATGCCATGTCATGTACCCACCTAATTTTGCAAAATGTCTTTGGCATAGGCTGTAACGAGTCCCTTTCGTTATATTACTACCGTGGTTCACAAATGAATGAATACTTACTTAGCACGTGTTAACTGCTAGATCATCAGTCATGGCAGACAAACACGTTAACAATGTTTTTAAAGAGTGTAATTCATCATTTGGAAACATATGAGTTGATTAATCAGCAGGAAATATGTATAATGTTAATAATTATTATATTACCAAGGCAAAGTCAGTAAGAAAAATAAAACTAGAGTGCTTAATTTCCTCAATTAGGGTGAATTCAGATCAATTGCGACAGGTATTTTAAAGAGAGAGTGTTGCACTATGAGCTGATAGCATTAACATTGTCAGGCATTGTTTTGCTGCTGATGATGAAATGGTGACTTCGAAGAATTACCTTAAATCCACGAGTTTCTGGTCCAGTTTTGAACTCCAACATGCAGTAAGTCTGACTTACACAGCATCTCACACGGCCTAACCCTCTGAAAACCTGTGAAAACTTGTAGTTTTGTTTTAACTTGCCTACATTTTGTAAGAAGTGAGACAACTGTGAGAGTCAGACTGCGGATTGTGATTCTTCCTAAAAGATCATAATAAGATCTTTTGGCCAGATCACCCAGCTCTATTTAGAATGTTATGATGGACACATCACATCCTGACAAAGGTAAGTGCTTCTCTGTGTGTAGTTTTGTACTACTTCATCAAGATGTAGTCCTAATCATGTTTAGCATATTGGTTTACTAGCACAGGTTTCAATTTAGTAGCAGCTAAGGTACTAATCACAGTAAAACATCTAATCACAGCAGAGTAGAGCGCCTCTCTTGGTGATCCAATCTAGCACCAACCATGAATTTATTATTTCTCTCAATCCTTTGATGGCACCGACCCAAACAGCAGCGCTACGTCTGTTTCTCATGTGGGCTGTGGGCCGACTGGACACTACAGTGACTCGCGATGCCTCTTGAGATACAAAGTGGTATATTGAGACAGGCCGGTCTGGGGCTAGCGGACGAGCATAAGTGACATCTCTGCAATACAATACATATCATCAGATATAACGTCAGAACTGTTATTTCTTCTCTCTCTGATCATCATATTTGTTAACTATGAATAGAAATAACTAGAGATATTACAAATTATACATTTAAGTGAACAGTGTTTGTGCAAACCTAACTCCAACATGAGCAGGGTGCCAGTGGTTGGCCCACCTCAAAGAAGGGCTTTTTAAACATGATATTAAACATATTAATTATAGAAAAAAATATTTCTGAAAATTATACATATATATATTTCTTTTTCCTGAGGCTGTGCTCTTATTGGAGGATTAAATAATCAGCTTGGGGCGCAACCAGGTCCACTCAGAATTGTTTTTATTTTCTTGTGCTTATGTGATTGGATAGTTTACACTTCAGGAACAGACTGAAGAGGAAGCAGATGATTAACCTGCTCCAAATGTTACAGGTAACAAAGTTACCCCTTACACCTCAATTTAGTTTCCTGTGTTTTACACAAGAATTGTAGAGTTTAAAGAGAATCGCCACTCAGCTATTTACCTATATAGGAAATGCAAGACAGCCAGTAAAAAAATCTATTGTGTGGTTGAGTGGATAGGATGAGGTGGTGTCACCAGGGAGGCTGGGATTTGATTCTCATGAGTAATACGAACTCTCCGGGTTTTTTTTTTTTTTTTTTTGCAAAAAACACTAAAATAGTGGCAGACTTTAGTCAAACGTTAAAACAAAAGGCTTATGATATGTCACCACACATATTATCAGCTGACTGACACATCAAGTCTTGTTTAGCACAAGACGCTACTGGTGCCTGCTAAGTGGATATGTTGTAGTATATATATATTTGTTAGAAGGATGTTGGTGAAAGGGAATGAACTAGACTTTTCTATATGCAAAGGTTCCCCCATCACAAGTGAGCCACAGGGATGTGGCAGGTATTGACCTCTGCTTTGAGAAAGTCACAATCTGAGATTGAAATGTCAATCCTCGCCATCAGAGGCAGACAATAACCATAATGAAGACATTGTTAGAAGACCGTTAACTGTTCGACTGATGGAGTGTGCTGAAATCTTCCAGTGGTAATAGGAGATGGGGGCAGTCCTGATAAGAACTGCATATGTGGACTGTTATTGATGATCAGGCATCTGGATAGAAAACCATCAAACTCTCCATTATACTTGATGAGACGTTAGGCCATATGTGATGGGGTTCACCAAGAGGGCATTTGTTGATGTCATGGAAAAAAAAAAAAAAGCATGCGTTTTACCAAGTAATTCTTGAAGTCACACTTCAAGGACAAAAAACTATTTCAAGAAGATCAGTTAGCTCCAAGCATCACAGTCCCTGTAAGGCTTCAAAGGGAAGCAGTTGGTGACAAATGACAGCCGTCACACATGTTTGTCTATTGTCCACCTCTGGCTAATACTGGGATATATTGACAAGGACAGCTGTGTATAGGAGACTAAGAATTCCACATATTTTGAAAAAGAACCAAAAACGCTAAAATAATGGAAAAACAAATAGGCTGCAATGTGTCCCATAATACATTGTCAAGTCTGAGAGGAAAAAAGCATCATTTTAGCATCAATTTAAATGTTCCATAGGTGAAGACACAAGTGTATCCTTTGTTGCCTCAGCGGCTAAGAGAAGAGAAACAACGTACAACACACACAAAAAGCCTCATATGTTATTCCACATCATTTCCTTCCTTATCTAACAATAATGACAAAAAAACAGAAAAAAAATCCCTCCTTGGAGAAAGGCCTTCGCTCCTTTTCATTCACATCAAGTGCTTTGGGTGAGGGGCGCCCTCTCTGCTGGGATAAGGTTATCTAGAATGGATGGAATCCTAGGAGAGGCACTATTGATCCAGCCCACAATTTCACACAGAGCTCTACATTCACCATAAAAATGTTGGCAGAAATACAGTCATTGCTTCTCATTTGGGACTTAACACAGAGTTCTCAGGAGAAACCGGCCAATAGCTTTACTTTTTTCATATTCAGTCTCCCTTTGGGCCATATCGTAAATGTCATCATATGCAAAGAAGGATTTCTGAATGCCCGGCTGTATAAATGGAGCTGAAACGGCTGAACACTCAGTCCTTTATCACTCAAAATGACCTCAGCACCTGCATGGCACAGCACCGGCTTAGCTCTTAGAAATAACCTTGGCATTTAATTTAGTGTAATTAGTGACACTTACATAACTTCCTTTTTGATGTCATGTAAAACAAGCACTGTCAGTTATGAAGGTTGATGAGAGATTAATGAAAATGACAAATAAATTGGTTTTAGGCTACAAGGCATGCATATCAAATGTCCACTGTTAAAGATCATCAAACATGTTTGAAGAGACATCAGAATATCTGTCTGGAATAATAATGTGTGTCTGACACGGGTTTTCCACAACAAAGTTTAACTGTCTTGTTAAAATTTCTCAACATCACGTTGCCTCCTCCTCTTTCATTAAAAAATGTTAAAATATGAAAGGTGAGTCTAAATCTGCATTTCAATTAAACATCCTGGAAACAAAAAACATTTCATGACATTTCACTGCCTTCGGATGGTTTCGGTTTGACTTTGTCACTGCAGGGTTTTTTTTCCCCGGCGGATGGATCAAAGAGTCATGAGAATCTCACATGGAATGATGTGACCTTGAGAATTACAGTAATTTATTCTCAGAAACTAGCACACAGAATCATATTAACGTCAGTAGGGTCAGAAATCACAGTTTAGGGCATAATGCTGCCTGTGATTTTTATTTGTATGAAATGTATTGAGATAGGGAATAGTATAGAAGAAGATCAGAACTAAAGAGCAACTACAGCTCGGCAACGTACACAAGGTTCCCTGCTTCTACTGGGTAAACATAACTGCACTGCCATAAAGATAATCGTAGTTCGTTTAGTATCTAAGCAGAGTTACACTAATGTCCTATGTGAACTGCAATAGGATATATATGTCTGCAGGAGTGAGAAGCACACCTGTATATCCTTGTGAAAGATTCCACACTACTACTACTAAACACAGACCCTTTGTTGACCTTAGAATCTGACAGAAGTTTTGTGTGAAGTTTTATTATTCACATTACAAAGGCATTTCTCGCCCACGTATGAAATGTCAGCTCTTTTCCCTTTGACAAAAAGCATGCCATTTATTCTAGCTTGATACAAATATCACTGAAGAATATTTGCATCCAAACACTAATTTGATAAAGGGCAGCCGTGTCATTTGGAGAATTCATCATATTGATCCAAGTTAATATTCAGGATTTTAAAGTAGTTAGCACGGCGTTTTGTGCATGCTTCAAGAATATCTTTAAAAACAAATTATTGTTCAGGATAGATGGTCACAGTCAGACTCATGATCAAAGGGCAGCGATATCATTAAAGGCATTACTTCCTGAAACTAATCTAACATTTAAACAATCCCCACATCTTTTTCATCGTTGTATGGCGACATCACTATAGCTGTCACAATATTTAAATATGAGTTGACCATTAATTGTGTGACTAACGATATTATGTCTATTCTGTTAACATTATGTCACCACTGTAGTATAAGTCAAACAATCGTTTAATTATTCACCTTACGAAGAGGAAGAGCCATTTATTGGCATAGAATTTTGAAACTTTTGTTAATACAAATTGTACATGGGAAATATAACATGACTAAAATATACAAAGCCCATTACTGAAATATTCAACCAAGGTAAAAAATCTAAATAAACTGCAGGTGCTGTGTTAGTCCTCTATTAAACTCACAGCAGAAGAAGAATGAGATGCTTAGTTACTAAGTTATTAAAGGAGCTCTGGTCAAATGATGGTAAATCATTTGGAAATAATGATTAAATATGTTATTTCTGACATTGGAAGGCCTGATCTTCTCTGACTATAGTCAACAGACATGCATGCAGTGATAATATAAAGCACGGTGGAGTGCATTTTGTAGTGAAGTCAGACATAGACTTTACGATGAACTAATGATGAAACTTGCCAGTTTTTCCATCATGTCAGCAGTCACTCGAAAACTAGCAGCATAAGGTGACAGACTTTCACTAATTGAAATCATTTGCAATTTAAAATTTCATGCTGCCACTGCTGAATTTCAGCCTTAAAATGAAAATAATCATTCAACCATGATTTATACCATCTCACATTTGTATCCTGTGGTTGTAATATTGTCACGCATGCCTATAATGGCAAGGAATAAAGTCTGATTAAATGTATAAAATGTGCACAGATATTTTGAAATTAAAATGAGGATATTATTTAATAAATTATCATTTATGAAATGAGAATGATTGACTGTATTTTTATGCCACAATCAGCTTCCGTTCTAAAATATCAAAATTAAATGTCTCAACTTATCCTTCATGGTTGTAGCCAAGGGGCAAGGACCTCAGCTCAAAAATGAAGCCAATGCAGGAAGTGTCTTAAAGTGTAATACCACTGATGGCCACTAGATATTGTTCCAAAAAGCAGTATATGGTATCTAGTTTTTCAGGAGTTGTTCCGGCCTCATTTGTTTTATTGGACCCTCTTATAAGTGGTCTGGTCCATCTCTGTTAATAAGATCTCAGGTCAAATGAAAGGCTTGTTTATTTAATAAAACACATATTTTTTTGTTTTTTTTCCTGACAGACAGCTCCACTGTAGTTGTGGTTAAAAGGTTACACAAACAAGACTGTAAAATGACTTTATTACACAATGCTTGATGAGGTTTACAGTTTTACTGAGTCAGTAAGCTAGCGTTTAGCATTAGCTCACCCATGACTCCTCACAGACAGCCCTGACCCCTCAACGCTCCAGCAGCTCCGCCCCTTTTGTCCATATATGACCACTTCCAGTTCCAAAAAGCCAAAATGGCGACAGCCAAATCACAAACTATTGGCTTCAAAATGGCAGTTCAGAAACTTTTAACATAAAACTATACCACTTGTATGAAAAATGTTTTTTAATGTTGTGCTCAGGCAAATAATATAATCATACTGCATCACAACCTCAAATAACCCTGCTGACCACTTGCTAAGTGTAATGAATTTGATTTTGATAAAAGGAACACTATACTGAGCCAAATGTCCTTTTTTTTACAAAGCAATTAAAGATTATAGAAGGTTTTTATAACTGAAAAGTCAACCACCCAACTCAGTGCAGGCTATTGGCTGTGAAATGGTATTTAAATAAATTGTGACCTCCATTCCTGAAAGAATCAGATGAATCAAGGTTCTGCTGTAAGCCAGATCAGCTACAACAGACTATGTGCTATTTGAACTGTTTTCTAAAGGCTAATTTGGTTCCTCATTCCTCTACCATCAGTTCATGACTGCTCATCATAGATAAGTGTGAGCCAATGGAACTGCATTTCCAAAGAAGCCAGTAAGCTTGCCTAATCCTATTTTAAAGAGCTCATCTGGGGGGAGCTGGCTGATATCCACTCCAGCCAGAACCAAGGCCTGGAGATGCTGGTGCTCCACTAGACCCTGCAGATCTGGACCAGGGAGATGAAGAGTAGCTGAATGGCAATATGGAGCTGGTCTCACGGGCTATTCAGCGGGTGCCACAGTGGAACTTCACTGGGGGCATCAACAGTGCTGTTGTAAATACATTATGTGTGGCCAACACTGGAGGCAAGGATGGGATCAAGGCACAGACAGGATGAAAAAAAAAATCTGCACCCCTGGCAGAAAAAGGAAAGAAAGGACAAACAGCCATGGCCAATTAGACTAAGACAGCAGTAGAGGAGAAAGTTTGAAGTGCTTCTATGCCACCCAAAACAGTCACCATCTTAATCTTATGTACTGCGGTAAGCAAAGGAAAATTTGTAGATTCAGTTTTATACCATATTTACTATTGTAAGTAAGTAGACATAATTATTATTATAGTGATAAAGCAAGCCTGATGGTCCTGGCCACTCATGGATTTGTAATTACATATGACTACTAATTAACTTTTTCCACAGCACTAACTGTCTCAGCACATGATTGGTACACAGACATCATTTCAACAAAAATTAGCCTTTAGAAAAACAGTATGTACATTAATTGCTAATGCTAATTATAAATCTTTATTTTTATTCTAATATCTCAATAGTGATTTGTTGGTTTTAGTAATGTGCCAACTCCTGGTAACATTTTCTAACTCAGTATATGTGTGAGGTCTTGCTCAGAACTAATTTACCAAGGCTTAATTTAGAGTTATTTGGACACTATTAACACTTGTGGTTTCTTGTGTTTTGTTACATGCTGATATGAAGACAAAAGGTCTGTGTTACCGTATGTGGCACCATGTTGTAGATGCACATAGAGAAGAGCTATGGGGGGAGAAGGACTGCGGCGCTTCCACCTTATAAGGCTCATATACTGAGCAGAGCATATTAAGATCGTAAATCATGGGGCTCATCTGGTAGAGCATGTACCACTTAGACTGAGACCTTATCACAGCAGCCTGGGTTTGATTCCGGGGCGGGCCCTTTACTGCGTCATCTCCTCTCACTGTGTCTGTAATAAAGCCTTTAAAAATAAAATTAAATCATAAATCATGTACAACTTCCTTATTTACAATTAAAAAGAAGAAATTCTGAGGTTATTGAGGGAAACGTTAGTTAATGGCCTATAGCTGTAGAATCTGGTCATGCAGAATGAGGTATTAACAAGTGCTTTTTAATGACTATAAAGAACCAGTAAGTGTAAACATGTCTACCTTAATATAAAGTAGCTACCCGACAGTAGCTGTACAGTTCAGTGTAGACGTTCATGTCTCGTGAACTTTTCATGTAATTCCACCAACAGATCAATGTTATTTTGTTAGAACAGGGCCCTTCTGTGTGGAGTTTGCTTGTTCTTCCTGTATCGTGTGGGTTTCCTCTGGGTCCTCTGGTTTTAGGTTGATTTTGCTGTCAGTAGCACTGACCGAGGTACTGGATCTGGAGTTGTTCCCTGGACGCCTTCAGTGGTAGTCCACTGCTGCTAGTGTACTAGGATGGGTTAAATGCAGAGCTCAAATTTTCCTTCAGGGGCAATAAAGTGAACTGAAAGATAAATAAATAAAGCTAGGTACACACTGTGTGACAAAATGTAGTGATATCTTTGGTTGTTGCTAAAAAGCGGTGGTCTGGCGTTACAGTACACTGTTTGAGAGTTCATGGATGGCTGTTGTCCCGGTCTTGTGACTAAAGACAGCCTGAGACAAAACTCTGACAGTGTCAGGAATTACCTACTTCATCTTAACAACCAATAGGAATTCAGAATGGAATGACACATTATTCAATGCAACATCCAAAGTTGGCCTCTTTTCCCGAGTCATGACAGGGTCCACATTCTCTTCCTCTTCCTCCTCCTCCTCCTCCTCCTCGACTTTGACATTTTTTTTCTGTGAACATTAATACAACTACCGTAACAACACAATCATTAGCTTAGCTTCATTGTTTACAACTATAACGACATTAAACTGATGACGTTTAATTCTTGTACATTTACCTGCATAGTAGCCTGGGTTTCAGTAGGTGTTATCATCTTATCATCACACAGTCTGCATACATGTCATACCCAAGTTTATTAGATCCATGTCACATGCAGCTGACAATACATTTCTAATGCTTTCAGCATGGCCTTCAGTTTGTAGTTCAGTTAATTCCCTCCTGATATCAACACCACAAGACTACAAGTGTTTTACATGATCAGATCATTTACTTTTATTTACCTGGTAGAGGGAAAGTTGGCCTGTTACTGAATATGACAGTATTCTATGAGAGAAAATGACTTTAGCATGCTGGACTAAACTGTGACATCCATTGAAGCAGCAGGGATTTACTGGTAGTGTACCTTGTCATTTATTACCCCTCATATCTAACGCTCTTTAACATCTTTCTTTCATAATGGTTGATTTTAATGATTTATTTTTCCTGCTTTCCAAATGCCTTCCCTAATGTTCCCACTCAAGTGCATTGCTGTAGATAGTGCGACAAATTACTTCAAATCTGGAGATAAGAGTTTTCTGATTGTTTAAGAGGATAACTGCAGGTCTATACTATACATATGCACAGCCATGCACCATGCACTAGCCAGGACAGGGACTGCTATGTTTTTCCAATAGATGCAATGAAAATGCTATCCACTGAAGTTTAGAACATAGGAAATTAAATTAAAGCAAAAATATACACAGACCTTGTCAGCAACTGAAATGATTCCTTTTTTTCTCTACTGCCAGAAGGATAAAAAAAATTCAGTTACTGCAAAGTACTCATCTCATAACACAAAGCAAGAACTGCATTTGCATGTTTCAAGGGGTGACAATGTCATTTGCATATATTTAATGAGTCTTCCAGTGGGGGAAAAAAAACAGTGAGCACCTGCGGAAACAAGCTGACATTGTTCAAAGACTTTTTTTCCCCTTATTACTCACAATATTGGCCTTGGCTTGCAGACAAAGCAATGTTATGAAGATAATCAGGAGGTTTGACATCTCCGTCACAGACAGGTTGTTTTATTTGGAGAGAAAATGTGCACAGGAGATGGAATTTCATCCGCAGCTAAATGGATGACATAGATAGTTAGGACGATACAAGCATGAGGACATCTTTCTCTGGGAGGGGTGTGCCTTCACCAGTAACCAATGCGATGTGTGTTACTCCTGGCAACAAAGGACACATCAGCCTGTGGTATTTTGATGAAAGCAGTTCATCTGTCAGCAACTAAATGGGCAAACTAATTACCAGTGTAAGCTGATTTCCTGGTTCAAGCTCTCCACAGTGGTTGCTCTCCCCAAGCACAGGGTATGACTGTGAAACTGAGAAAAGGTACATGTTCTGGGTAGACACACCAGAGACTGTGTAAATGAATGGGATTGAGTATATGGAAATGAAATAAATGTGCTCCTCTTATTGGGAACAGTTCTGTGCATTCCAATGAGGGGAAAATGGTCTCTGTGGCAATGACAGCCAGGATTTACATCCTGACTGTCAGTCAGGCTTCAAATGAGTACCCACGGCATGGCACCACACACAGTATCACAGACCTTTTGTCTTCATATCAGCAGATATGGAGATGAAAGTTTACACAAGCACTTCAAAGTTGGCATTTGTAAAAACTGTGGCCACGCTATGCCGTGGTCATTTACATTTCCGGCTTCTGCTCCTGTTTGTGCGGCTATAGTCAGAAGCATATTGTTCACTCTCCTGAGTCATTTATTAAATACTGATTAAACAATGGTGACACATAAGCTCTCCTTTGTCAGGCCCAGGCTAAGTTAATTAATTAGCCATCTATGCCGCAGTGCCAGGAGGTTGTTGATTGTATCGTTCTAAGCCGTCATCCTGTGTAAATTGACTGAGATTGAGATCTAACAAGGCTTTGACCTGGATCCCTCCCTAACAACCTGATGTGTGAGACATTGATGAGGGGATTTAGCTGGAGGAGACTAGAGGACATGTTATCTTTAGCTATACCATCAGCTCCATTAGCTCCAAGCAGCAGATGCAGCAGTGGTCAGAACTAGCTTGTGTTTTTTATAACTCTGTGTGCAACCTTGAAAACATGCCCTGCTTCTTTCACACCTCCTGCCAAAAGCTGGCAGAATCCAACACATTCTTTTCAACCTACACATTCTCACTCTCAAATCATCACATACTGAAACTTAGCCAGGGCATCATATTTCAGCACATACAGTATCCCTAGAGCATCATTTTTTTGAGGCACTGATTACTCTGAAAGACATCTAGAGAGTGCCCTGGGTATGGATTGGTTCAGTGTTATCTGGTCCATAGGGGGCACTGGGGTGTGGCCCCCTCTTAAAATTACTTGGAGACGAAGAGCTATTTAAACATGATGTTAGAGATATCAATTATAGCACAAATGTCTTTGAAATAATAATTGAAAAAAAAGATTCATTATTATAATAATATTGTGCCCTGTAGTTAATGTCAACATTTATTAAAGCTGTTTTTTAGTGTATTTACTTAATTTATGTGAGAATATGTTCACTTCCTGGTCACTGGGCACTGGCCAAATGAGTGTGTATATTGCTCCTAAAACTTTTGGTGAGCTGATGCTGTGGTCTTATGGCATCCGGTTGTGCCCCTAGCCAATCAGAATTGATTTTCATCTTCTTGTCCTCATTTAATTGGATAATTTTCACTGGCTTGCCAAGTGGCCTTGAGTGAGATACGGACATTTTCAGGAGCAGAATGAACATAAAACCATAAAATGTATATAAAAGATGAATAAATCCTCCATGACGTCAGCCATAGGTTTTCTGAAGAGCAGTTTTGAAGCTCATTTGAGGAGGCTATGGATGTCCCCATGTTGGTTCTGTCTACTCCTGGCTAATCCAAAAATTGACTAAAGAGGTGGAGCGTGAGTGGGTCTGAGGTGGGGTGAATGAAACCTGTTGCTGAAACATGCCACACTACTACTACTTAATACATGTTAACACATACAGTTGTTTTTGGTAACAGTAATGTCAAAGCTGTGAAATGTATAAACACACTAATTACGGCTACCTTAGATAATTAGCAGGCTAGCTGATAGACCATATAATTCAACATGAATTAATCCTAATATCAGCTAATGTAGCTAAGCATTGTAGTTATTGTAATTAAGTACCATAACCTTCATGATAGAATCCTCTGATGGTCTTGTAAGTGTAACTCCTTAAACACAACTACAGCAGAGCTTCAATAGTTTTATTCAATAAACCAGAGTCTCAATGTCTGACTCAGCAGCCGAGCTAGCGCTAGCTGTTAAACAAAGCTCACACAGACACAGACAGACTCATCTGTCAATCACAGAGGCCACGCCCTTAATTATGCGAAACTTTAAGCCTTAATATAAACAGGTGTTATATATAAATTCACCTCCTGTACAGTTGTCATGGAGGGGGAATGAAGTATATAGACCAAAACCGTTTTTGCACCAGGCTGTAAACATGTTTATTTCAACTGTAAAGTTGGTCATTTTAACATGGGGGTCTATAGGGATTGACTCCCTTTTGGAACCAGCCCCCCAGTGGACATTGAAATTACTTCAACCAGAGGTTGCCGGCTGCATGAAACAGACAATTAACCTGCTCCAAATGTCACAGGTAACAAAGTTTAGTCCTGATCAGCCCGTTACACCTCTGTTTAGTTACCTCTACCTCTGTGTTTTACACAGAGACTGTAAATGCAACTTGGCTATTCAACTACATAGGTGATGTAAGACCCACTGAAAGAACTATTCTGTGGTTGCAGGGTTGTCACCTGGGTATTTGGGGTTTTCCACTTTTTATTTCTCCACAAAAAACACTAAAATGCAGGCTTACCTTATTCAAACTTAAAATCAAATGTTTATGACATGACAACACACACATTATCAGCTGACTGACATAAAAAATTTGGCTCTGTACATAAACTAACTGCTGTTCATATTCTCTTGTGCGACCCCCGCATTGTTTAGCAACAGCTGCAACTAGTTTGGTTAGGTTTAGGCATAATCACAACTTAGTTAGGGTTAGAAAAATGGTCAGGGGAAGGGCTGAAATAAGAAAGACAAAGAGAGAAAATGCACAAAGTAACACAGCATGAAACGGGACACAATCTCTGATCTCCTGTGTCCATAAACTTAAGTGTGATGCCGTGATCACCTCCTACTAAGGATTTTGCTACTTATCGTCACCTGGTCCAACGTCTAACATCTTACATTGACTTCCCTCTGACACCCTGCACATTGAAAATTGACACTATAAGGGTTGAAAGCAGATGCCAAGGTCTCATGACCAAGCAGCAGAATCTACTACTTTATTTAAACATGAAGATCATTGAGGGTTGACCCTCATTCACAACATCGAGT
>JAPQRN010000015.1:24408814-24456720 GCA_037367275.1 Coranthus polyacanthus
GTAGAATATCTGTTTTAACAGCAAGACAAACCCCTCTGAAATGAAGATGAACAGGAATGCAGATTACACATAATGTAAAACCCAAATAATTAAGCATTCCTGCCAATGAAACGAGGGTCCACCATAAAAAAATGAGTGGCCTCAAAAGTGTGGCCCTGACTGCACATAAAGATAAAGTTAGAAGACAAAAAACAACAAACCCCCCCCCCAAAACAAATAAAGAACGTTTTCACTGTGTTTTATGTATGCCGAGATCCCAGCTCTCGGTGGGTCTGTGATATCCGAAACATGATTGGGTCAACGATTTGACGTGATCTGCTCTCTAGTAACCATACCCAGGGGATTTGCTCACTTTGAGTGTTTCTGACTGAGGCATGTGGCCCCCTGTTTCTCATCAATGATAGAGGGCTGGCTAAGGGAAGATGAAACAGAATCGGATATGGAGGTGAATGAAGACTCCCCGTGTCTCGAAGTCATCTTTACGAACTCATGAATTATTCAGTGTGGATTGCTTCACGCTCCCACACACATGCCCATACACACATAGACATGGACAGACACAACGTGAGATGGGCAGAAGGCCACCATACAGTCGCACTGTCAAAACCAAAAGGTTATTACTATATATGTTCCAGGAAAAACGTAACTCAGTATTGTACAGTGAGTGTATGATATTAAATGTAGGCAACCTAGAATTCTAATTCAGCTCCATCTTTGGAACATGCACGTAATATGAAATGTATTTTATAAATAAAGTTCAAATCTAAGATTGTTGAAATAAGAGCATGGGGAACAATCAGTGTCAATGGGACTGAAAAGTTAAGCCCTATTCAGAGTTAGCAAAAACCTAGTAAGTAAAGCCCCAACAAAGTTAAGTGTTACTCATGTGTAAATTATATTTAAATACATGTATGAGATTACTAATGCAGCAAAGATAGCGAGGCATGGCGGTGTTAACTTGATACTAGTGGTCCTTATCATGTCAACACAGACTTGAGGTGACAAACAGAGCAGAAAATAAGGTCGCGAGAATGCAACCAAGAAATCAGTTGGAGAGTTGCATCCATTTCACCTGAAGAGACCCTTCCAGCAGAGCAGATAGAGATCAAAGGACTATCTGCTTCAGGCTTCTCAGGCTTCCTCAGAAGCACAAAACTTGCTTTTCTAATCATTTGTGCTGTCAGTGGGAGGGTCAGAGTAAAAGTTTATAATACTCAGATAGGAGGAAAAAAAAGTCAGTCTGTCAGACAGTCAGCGTCTGCTATGGCTAGTGTGTCTTAATGACATTTGGAGCAAAGACTATGATGCTTTTTCATATTAGTGTCAAATGTTTTAGACTGCATAAACAGAGCAATCTTTTTTTTTTTTTTACTTTACATGAGGGAGCGTTATAACTGTAATGTATTAAAATCTATGTGCATAATGTTTGATGTAATGGCCTCAGTCTCTGTGCCAAGACATAACACCACTGGACATAAGGGCAAACAGTCGACTTCCATCTGGAATATGATGGTATTGATATTGATGTTAGAAACAAGTGGAAGGAATGTCTGCATTATTGCCCTGCAATATAATTTCTTATAGTTAATTGAATTTAGAGAAAACGTTATGTGCAGCAAATGTTTGGTCAGACCCACTTATGGCTTGAAAACCAATATCTGACTGCTATGGATTTGCTATGTTAATACCATTTAAGCCTTAAAGTGTTAATCCTTCCAATCCTAAGGACACTCAATGAATTTGCATTTTAAAGCATTTCAAATGTTATATGTTAATTAATGTCTCTGCTGTTCCGTATATCATGTATACAGTACTTTTGGGAGAAACGGAAATGATGTGGGGATATGATGACATACTCTATGACGAGGCACCATTTTCTTCACAGCAAAAAAGGACAACCTTCTACTTACCCAAATACTAGACGTTTTCTCAGTTCAAATGCTTATTTATTTGGCAAAACCAGACTATGTTTTAAAGTTTACAAAATAAAAAAAACACCCACAGCATTTAATTTTCACTGCTCCAAAAACAAAGCAGGGTGATGTATTTTTTTTTTTGTTTGTTTGTTTGTTTCTTTTTCCTTGCCTGTTAAGTGGGTCAACCACGATGGCCCGGGGATGTGACATGTTTCCTTCCAGCAGAGTCTTCCTGGTCTGGGAGGCTCTTTCCAATCTGGCAACGCTGATTGTCTTCCTGTAGCCATCGTTGGTCCAATACAAGTTTTTCCCAATCCAGTCCACTGAGATGCCTTCAACATTGTCAAGTTCTACAACAGAAAAAACACAATGTTACCTGTGATTTTATTTATTAAGGTAATCAAATGTTCATGCAGCACTGAGGCTTTTTTATATGCCTTAGAGCCACAGCTAACATTTTTATATTAGTTTATCTTCTGATTAGTTTTGTAGCAATCTATTTATCATTCAGCCCATGTATCAAAACATTCCTACCCTATTGTGTTGGATGATGTGTCTTAAACCTTCATTATGTAAGATTTGTGTCTGCTTGTGTGCTTGACGTGAAGTTTTCACATTCATGATAACAGCCTGTAGACCAGTGATCATTAACTGATGGCCCACAGGCCACATCCAGCCCGCCAAAGCTCCCCAGAATATTAATAAATTCATAAAATGTGAGGCGGAAAAAATGCTTTCTGGTACTTAGGACATGTAGCAGCTTTTCCTTCCTATATTGAAGTAATCCAAAAACAAATGAGATGGAAATAATTAGGAATGATTTACTGACAACAAATATCTGCATTTGACCTGCAGTTTCGAAAGGCTATAAATCATCATCTGTCAGATTATCATGAGCAAGTATCCAGCACAACACACTACAAGCTTTTTCTACAAAACAGGACACTGTACAATAGTCAAAAGCAGTTAAATCTGATTAATAGTTGCTACAAATCAGTTGCATTCTGCCAGTATATTTATGGAATTACAGATCCTCAGTAAACCGCCTCCCACATTGCTGATACTGAGACAGGGTGCATGTCAACTCGGAAACTTTGCAATCTATCCAGCAAAGCGTGGTGCATTCCAGTGCACCTCGTCAATTCAGAAATCTGTCTTAAATGACCACAAAGGTTGTTTAAATCAGAAATTTATATTTTTCTTATTTTAATTTTTTTTTTTAAATACATAGGCCTGCATCTGTTATTTATTTCTTGTTCTTTCACTACAGCATTAGAAATTCTGAAAAACATTATGTTCATCAAACTCCACAATATTCTTGAACAACAGATCCCCAAAGTGGTTTTACTGCAGCTTTTAATAATTACCTGCTAAAGTCATGCCGACATTTTGTCCGGTAAAAATACATAAATGGATATTAATCTTAATCTTAATCTTTAATAAGAGGATAATTAGGCTTTTTTTTTTTTGTAGAAAAATTCTGGCCCTTGGACAAATGTATTTGATGTCCCCTGCTGTAGACAGATTTATATGTAAAGAACTCGGGACAGTTTTTCTGTGAAAATCCTTTTGCTCACTCCTGAATTCTTGAGTGTCTTTTTTCTGCTTCTCTACTGGAGCAACAGTATGAAACAAACTTAGACATGGCGTCAGCTAGCATCAACAAAGACTCCAACACAAACTTCATGTAAGCACATGAGTATTTGCAAATTTTACATATTAAATCTTCTAGGTGTGGCTTTTGCAAAACTAGTAAAACCTATATAGTGTGTGTAATTTGTTGAAGGGAAATGCTGCAGACAGTACTGAAGCAAAATGCATTTATACCTACCGTCTTTCAGTATTGTCTCTCTGCTGTTTCCATCTAATTTTTGCCGCCCAATGAGGAAGCTGGTTGTATCAGCAAAGTAAATGTGTCCCAACTCCGCGTGGTAGTCGATTGCTCTAGGGTTGACCAGGTCCTCAATCGGCACCATGTGTTCATCACTAGACTTGATGTTCATATCCAGGCCTCGGATTACACCAGGACGCCCCTTACCGTAGAACAAGAAGAGATCGCTTTTGGGCTCTAAAAGGCAAGAAAGGACAGAACCGTTTTTACTGTTATTGTCAATTAATTGGTCTAATTCATCAATGCTGATCCCAGCATTAAACCCTCTTACTGGCCACATTGTTCTTATATGTGAGCCAGAACCGGGGCCATCCATTCACCTTAATGGAGCCAGTAATCAGTGCCAATGACTATACTCTTCCCCCTCAATCACACTAGTGCTACAAAGATGCCTTGACAGCAGGAGCAGGAAAATGCTTGAGCAAACAGACAATGGCAGTACTTACCTTGGCTGCGAACAGTGCTTCTGATCTAAAATATCACGGCGTCTGGGTAAAAAGACAAACAGAAAGGCCTAGAAAGCTGAGGCAGCTCCTCGGCGGCCCGCCAGCCGCACAGGGGGCTGTATGTTCTCGAACCCTTTGGGATCCTCCAGAGAGGAAAGAGGAGGAATGAAGGAGGGCTTCCAGTGAGAGAAGCAGACCTCTCTTCACTCTCAGCCCCTACCCAAGAGACCAGGATGCTGGGGGTGAGGACCACACATGCCTCGCTTCAATTTATCATTTTGTGAGGGAGAGACCGACTACCCAGGAGACAATTAAGCATTGCAAGAGACCCAGATATCAAACCCCACCATGACTGCTGTATGAAGAAGCACTACCATTTAGCACCGAATCTCATTATGCTAAGGGAGCGCGAGCAAGAGAGAGATAGCTAGTGTCATCAGAACATCTATGAGGGGGGAATAAATCAAATGTGTCATGCCGAACCTCCCAATGCTTTGTTACCCCGATCGAAATGTGGTGGAGCCCTCAGATTGTGTCATCAATTTGATTTTCTCCTTTTATTGTCAACTACACAATGTCCAGCAATTGATCAGAGCAGCGTACAAATGCAGACAAACTTAAAACCTCATTATGGCAATAATCAATCAGGCTCAGGACAGGTCGATAGCGGAATGTCACTTTAAAACGGGTCTGTGTCCACCAGCGCTCATCTTTATCACTGCCGGTGATGAGCACGCACGTGAAGCGGACCATACGACACATGACCTTTACAGGCACACGCCACTATCAAAACATGCAGTGATGCAGAACTTTCAGTGCCTGTATGTTGTCATTTTCAGGCATATGTCAGGATTTTCATTCATTAAGAAAACTACTCACAACCAGTCCTTTATATGGAAAACAGGGATGCACTGATCTGACTTTTTCAGTTCTGATACTGATACAGATACCTAGGCTTTGGGTATTGGCTGATACAGAGTACCGATACCAGTGTTCAACTAATAAAAATGTATGACTGGGATCACTCTTTTATGTTTAAAGCAACATCAAGTTTGACTTAAACATTACTTTCCTAACTTTGTAAAACAAAATGCGACAAATAGACACATATATACATTTTCTGAATTGTTATTTACATGTATCTCTTTTATTAATGTTTTCCATTATACAAGGTATTCTTCCAAACAAATGAAATTCTGCATATTCAATTGTCCCCTTCCACCCAAACCCACCCCTCCCTGTGTCCTATACTCCAGAGTCGTACAAACGGAGAGAGAAAGAAATTGAAAAAAAAACAAAAAAAACAAGGGAAAAGAAACAAACTCATTTAAACACTGAAAATAAATAAATAAATGCATACATACATAAATAGTAATAATAACAACATTGCAATAATAATAGCAAGAGAAACACTAAACAATTGTGCACGTTAAAAACTCATCAGAAATACTATGTGCAGATCAGCCATTGCACAGGATAAATGGGATAAATATTACCACATAGAAAATCTTGGTTGTAATTTAATGTGAATGAACACATGATGCTGAACTAATTTAAAATCAAATGATAGATATATTTGGTTGGAAATGAGTAAATCATTAACGTATGGGTATGTTCACCAATTTAGTTTTGATTCTCTCCATAAATGAGGCAAGCAGATTACATAGATGTTAATTATGATACTGTCAGGAGCTTGTCTTGTTTGTATGTTTTGCCATTGCATTGTTTAGGTTGTAATGTCATTGTCTTGCACATTCTGAACAAGTGTTTTTGTGTATGAAGTAGTTAATAGTTTGGTTTCATTGTGACAATGTTAAGTTTTTTTGTCGACCCCGCGAAGAATAGGTGCTGCAATGCTGTAACTAATGGGGATCCTAATAAACTAAACTAAATGTTTAGCTGGTATCCATGCACAACATTTGCAGATTACTCATCTAAAGAAATTGAGAGGCCTTCAACGTAACAGATAAATTAAGATGAACTGTTACTTCTAATTAAAATAACAAATGATGCACCAACCAAAAAAGTCTTGTGAAATCCCTCTAAACTGCTGACCCTTTGTTGTTAGTGTAAGATGAGATTTATACTTGAGTTATACTTTGGTTAATATTACCTTTAATAGTTTGGAACATTATGGTTTTCTCTGTATGGAATTGTGTTGGAAGTGCACCTTGCATGTCATTTGCTCAAAACTTCAATAAGAGGGAATGTTCCATTGTCCTTGGAAAGAAGACATTCAAGTGCTCACACGTAGCTCATTTGAGTTTTGCCTAGAAATTAAAAAAGCTCCCTCTGACTTATTCTCTTCTCGCCGCGGTTGCATCTAACATTCAGCTGGCAACTCGTTTTATGTGCAGCTATAATGAAACTGACTGTCTTTTTATTTTTTTTACTACAAGTCACCAAGAAGAAAATACAACTGTTTGACTGTTCTGTTGTCCTGTGTTTTAAAACAGAAAATAAAGTGTTCACACAGATCTGGAATAAGTCACCATACCTCACTGTTACCCACCATCCTGATTAAGTTCATCAGTAAATCTGCTGGCAGGAGTTTTGTGGAATGGTCTTTTGAATATTGCCACCAGTCACCAAGTAGACAACAAGGATGCATTTTCTAAGACACAGGGATTGTCAAGGTAGACTACTTTTTTCTGCACACTGTGGATTTTCACACTGATTCATGCTACGGCTGCTATTCTAAAGCTATTTGCATTAGTATCAGACCAATATCATAATCACACTGGAGCATCCCTAATTTGAAAGATAAATAACACAATGGCAAACCTCTTGACACCTAATGCAAAATATTTACTCACTTTTACAGGACTGTCCGTCAGAACCCAGGCTGTAGCCAGTGCGACACCGGCAGGTTCTGGACTTGTAGCTGCCACTCAGAAGGCAAATATGCGAACATCCACCTGGCTTTCCATATGAATCCATTTCACATGAGTGACTCCTGACTGCAGACAAGAAATTATTATAAACCAATAAGGCAGCCCTTTTCTGGGCAAATGCTTGTGAATCACACGCAGGGGTTGATTCTGACACATACTGGAGTTGCGTATGTTGATCTATATACAAAATGTCTTTTACCTTTTGGCTGAATGAGTTTCTGATAAACCCGGAGTCTTCCAGTATTCCCAAGGATTGCTAGTGTCCTGCTCTCTGCTGTGATGTTGAACCTATGGATCTGCAACAGCTCCACAGTAGAACTCCCTTTGGAAGGGTCAGAGTGGGTAGCATAGAGGTAGTCCTCAAAAACAGCTAATGCATAAATGTAAGACACCTGAAAAACATGCAGATCATAGTGTTATTTTTACATCATCACTCAAGCCAAAAATAAGTAAAACCACAAGAGGAATAAAATTAAATCAATAACACAGTGGAATTAGAGGCCTTTCATTGTAAGATATGCAGTAAACATAAGGGGGGGTTGGAGAGGTGACTATACATTTGGCAGCCCATGTGGGGTCAGAAGCTCTTCAGGGAGGCCACTGGACTTGACACAACCACCTCCATGCTACATTTGGCAGGCTGACATCCACACAAAGCGACATGGCTGGATGAGCTGTGTTCACAGGAAGTACACCTAAGCTCACTGGGCCGCGCCCTTACATCAGGGGCACCGGGAAACATGCGTCAGAAAAATAAATAAATAACAAACCACTCAACCATGTCTCTCGATGGAATTGGCATAAGCATTCTACTTTCACCTGAAAAGTTTCAAAGCAGGCTTAGATACACAGTGTATCTAAAATGACAAAGAGCTAAACAGCATCTGTAATGTAGATGTACTGACATGAATAACCCATGTCTAATGAGGCCACAAGCTAATGAAGGACTGTATTAGGCAAAGAAAGAACACCTGCATACACAAAAAGGTGCTTGAAATGAGCGTTTTCCTCTTCTCATAAAGGGTAAGAACTCTTTGTGCTTAAAAGGATATTTTAATGAATAGTCATAATCTGTGATGAAAGGCCTCAAAGGTGTACTACAGGAGAGAAAGTATTGATAGGCTCATTTGCAAACAGCCCCAAATGCACCTCAATTCCTTCAATTTAATAAACCATTTATTCCCCATTCAAAAGGAGTTTCTCTGAAAATAAAGAGTGAATTACAACAACAAACAGCAGATATAACACCTGTCTTGAAGTGATAAAGCACAGTGCCCTAAATGAGAAAATTAACCAAGTAACTCCCTCTCATGTAACATTTTAGAGTCTCTCTAATGAAGAGGAAGAAAGCACTGATAAGCGAAGCCAATTGTCTGTTAAGATTCCCATAGAGTTTTTTTTTTTTTTTTTTTTCACAGCGGTTGATGTGCAGCCCCTGGAAGACAAAAAGAGTTGCACTACCAGTGAAATGTGACACTCACTTGGCTCCCTTGGATAATGGTATGCCTGTTCTTGCCATTGTAATCCACCACGTCGATGTAATCCAGGTAGGCATCAGCCCAGTACACCAGCTTCTTGACTACATCCAGTGCCACAGCAGTGGGCTGCTCAATTTTATAATCCACCAGCCGGGTGCGGTTAGTCCCATCCATGTTGCACCGCTCCACCTTGGCCACGTTCCCATAGTCAGTGAAGAAGAGCATTCTGCAGATGGAGGAGGGGGTTTAAATGATTAAATTCTCTAAAATATGCAACTCTCCCTTTGCTGAAGATGAGAAGTGTTACTTCTAAATATAGCTAATCATAATACACTGTATGGACAGTCAAACTTTCATTTGCAGTACACTTTTGAGCATCTTTCCGGCTTATTGAATTGTTCCTATGTTTCATAGTTCCACCTAGCAGGAGCATCATAAATATTCCTTTTTCACTCTGCTATGTTTACAGCTGTGCACAGAGGAGACTATGTGCTCCCATTGGTCAACATCGCAATATGCGCGATGAATGCAGCCAAAAATATGCAAAATTTACATCTGTAGCAACATGTTTATATGTTGTTCACTGAGGCTTTCCATACACACTTGTTATACTTAGTTGCCAGAGAAGGCAACTAGCGATGGGGGACAAAAGCTGCAGTCCCTCTTCTCAGCAAGAATGTATCCCCGCATTTATCTGAGAGTAGCATGATGTTTCAGCAGTCAAAATGTATTAAATTAACTTCCAGTGTTATTATCACATATTTTATTATTTTTGCTTCCTCAGATAGTGTTTCCCACTGAGCAGCGGTGGAAGGACACAACCAACCTGGACAGCTAAAGCCTCAATTTACTTTCATATTTTTTTTACATATTTTTGCAGGTGACATGGACAAAAATGTTATCACGATAAAACTTTTCCTATCAGTGGATATCAATAATTATCACGATACATGTCAAATCATTATGTCTTTCAAGTTTAAAGGCTGATTTGAAATTCTTCTTTATGGTCAAAACATGACAAACACTGGCAAAGCAGTGAAACATTTCATTCAAAACAATTATCATAAAAATGATATTTGATAGATGATGATAGATGATAGAGTAAAACAACAACATATTGAAACATTTGGAAGTAATTTAGCTGGCAATGTAAACAAAATAAACCCTAAGGAAAAATAAAAAAGTCACAATAAATATAATTATTGGAATATGAAAATATATCACAAAACCTGCCTCACTGTTTACAGGACACCTACCAGTTGTTTTAAGACTTATTAAAGCATCTGAAATGTTATTTTATTTGCATGTCTTCTGTAAGGATCATTATCTGGTAAGGATGTTGTTTTTTCCTTGGGACATGTAAATTTAGACTCAGTATTTTAGTACAATACCATGTGTTGAATGGACCATGAAGAGCCTACTTCAATATCAGCTTGAAACCTAAAAGGTTGTCTGGAGATGGAGTTTACAACCAGTTAATAGTATGTTTTAATTAGCTGGCAAGCTACAACAGATACGATCTGGATCTTGAAGTTGAAGTTAGAAGAAAAGGACACAGTTACCTAAGGCCACCACTGGTTTCTATTAACAATTCTGCAATGACAAACACCATGTGTTTATAGCAGCTTGAACAACTCGCCGTTTCTGTTGAACATACAGACATCATGGCTAACAGCAAATCAAAGGTTATGAGCAGATATTCTGTGGAAACAATGCAGACAATAAAAGCATGAGACATCCAAAGAAAATCCATGGATGTGAATTTATAATGTCCATGAAAACAATATCAATTATAACAGTGAAGATGATTTAAAAATTTTGATATTTTTAGCTAAAAAAAAAGTGCCTTCATAAAATGCCCAGTGAGCTCACACCTCTGACACATAGGAGCTCCATGACCTGGAGGCAAAAGTAATAAAGGCAACATTTCCCATTTCCTTTGAGGTAATTTTTGGAACATTTAGAAGGCACGCCACAGAGGACCTCAGGGTATGTAAGTAGAAATAAATAGACAACGTGTGATGCACACAGGAGTCAAACCATTTAATGTCTAAAATACTGAGAGGAGGGTTTAAAATCCATTCTAAAAGACACAGGGAGCCAGTGTAATTTGTGGAAAACAGGTGTTAGAGTGTATGTATTCATTTATTTCTTAAAATAGATACTAAATACCTTATGTGACCGAAATGCTCTATGTATAAGATCTCACAAATTGTCACTTTAAGCACTCAAAATGTATCCAGCAACTGTTTTGCTCAAGTCTGCACATAATTAACATGGCAGGCTTGCCTTGCTGTCCTGCTGTGTCTCCGTGAGGATGGAGCTCCGACAGCCTCCAATGATAACGAGCTCGAGCCAGAGAGCCGCGGGAAGCCGACTTAATCTGCACAAGTCAAGTCAGGGGAGAGACGGGCTGCCCTTTGAACCGTAGACCAGGCTGCGCTGGAAAACTGTCAGCGTCAGCAAGGAACCCTGCTCCCCAAACAGGTGCACCTCCATGTGGCATACAAATGATAGCTTTCTGGGATTAGGATGGTGCTGATGCTGTACTTGTGCATTCTGCAGCTACAATGAGATCTATGCTACTTTCTGGAAATGAGTACCTCAGACAAAATAAACTGCATGAGTCTAGTGAAAAACAATGTGTCTCACTGTCAAACACTGAATAGACTCAATAGAGGGACATCAATAGAAGCATATAGTTGTATTCTGTACTTTTGCTGTTTCTTGATTGTAAAGATATTACATTTTAGGTCGTCCTCCTCTGAACTTGACATGGTAACTTTAAAGAGAATTTAATAATGTAATAATCAGATAGTGCTATATAGTCTAATATATAGCTTCACATGTCTCTTTCTTTCATGAAGTGGCGTGCACATAAACAATGCAGTTCTGCTTATAAAGCGAGGCATTTGAGAAGTCAACAAAGTATGACCAAGGTACCAAATGCAGGAGAGGGGTGACTGAAGTGGTTACTGTTTTATTTATCCAAAGACATGTTATAGTTTAAAGTGGTTTTAAATACTAATGCAGAAAACATGACACGCCAAGCCACCTTTATGCCAAATGCTGGCAGAAGATTGTTGGACAAATGTCTGACTACATGTCAGAATTTGAAAACTGCACACTGAGGAACCGTGAGGGGTGATGGGTGAGCTAATGCTAGCACTATTAATGACACAGGATCTGGAACCGACCAGCATGTTCACACTGAAAAGAAAATTGGTTCGGAACCTGAAAAGTTGGTTCCCAGCCAGAAACAAAACATAGTGGTTCTCCCCTGCGAACCGTGACATTATCGTCACCATCAACAACTGATAGTTGCTGTGGAGATGAGCAGGAAATGGGAAGAAGATGGAGAAGATTAGCAACAAAGTGGAAAAGTGGTCCGCTGAGGAGACAAAATGTTTGCTGGTGATCTGGGTATCACCTGAATTTTGAGAGAAGCTGATAAGCAGCACAAGGAAGAGCAAGTCATACACCGAGCTGGCAGAAAAGTTGGCGAAGGCTGGGTTCACCCGCACCCCAGAGCAAATAATTAATAAATTAAAAAAATTAAAGAAGGATTCTAGTCTAGGGACAACAAGAAGGATTTGGGCAAAAGTGTAAACGTTGAGTAACGGCCTCCCTTCTATCCTCCCACTTTCGTTCTGCCTATTAAACTAGTGTGAACGCGGACCAGTTCACCAGTGAGAACCAAGGTTCTGAGACTCCAGAACGGTACCGGAGCCAGAACTGGGACCAGCACGGAGCCGTGAATGAATGAATCCTGGTAAAAATGTGCTGGCTTAGTACTTCTAGAGGAAAGTTTAGTGAAAGTCTATGGGAGCAGACTTTTCTGAAGCCAGCATCTAGTGGCCATCAGTGGCATTACACTTTAAGATACTTCAGGGTTGACCTAAATTTCAAGCTGTGGTTGTTTCTTGCTACGTCAAGTCTTAAGTTTGCTTTTGTTTGTTGACGTTAGTGGAGTCCTTTTCTAAGCTCAGCACATGGTTGCCACTGTAGAGGCACAGAAGAATGGGAATGAGCATGGATTTTCCCAGAAAATCTGACCTTCAACTTCTACATTGCAGAATACTTTAATTTTGATTGTTATTTTATTATTGTTCACTGGCAATTGCAGCCCCTATTACCTCTATTTTAATTATAAACCAATAATCTCAGGAAGTACTCTCAATTAGCCTGTCATTGTCTGACTAATTCTTAAATGAGAGTAAGTCAGGGCTCTCTCAGTTCATTTTTTATCAACAGGCTCAGACCAAAATGTCTCTGGATGCAATTTGACAGACCTACAGCCAATCACTGACAAAAGCTGGCAAAACAATGCTGGAGTAACCTGAATATCCAGAAAATCCATCTCTTATTTGATATACTGACATGACTTCATGTCATTTTTCATACTTTGACTTCGTTGACAAGACCCTTTCTTTCATAAGAAAGTGCTAAAAACCCTTCATAATAAGTTATGCAACACATCTGATCAACATGACTGCTGTAAATGTGTCAGGGTTTGCAATTTTTGTGCTCTGCAGTTGCTGAGCTTTTATGTGATCTCTACAGAGACAAAAATCCTGCAATGGAAAGTCCTGCAGGGGAATTTTCTACAGAGGGATGCGGAGAGAAGTCAGAATGAACATTTGCTCTCAGGCAGATGCATCTGGTTCCTAGGCCATCTCTCAATAATTCTCAATAATTCAGTAACGATCTATAGTAGAAATAGTGACATCTTTAATGTAACATGCAAATAGAGTCTGTGTGCTACAGTGCATTTCAAAGTGGAGAACAAAGATCACAATTTAAATTGTGGATCATGATTGTGAATAATGACACTGTAATACAATGACTGCCACCGCTACATCTAATTATAATATGAAAAGTGTATTAATAAGTAAAGAGGAACAGGTAAAAGGTTAAATTATTTTCTATGGCTAAGTTCAAAGGCTACGGTACATCTGACCGTAAGAGAGGCAGGGAGGCAGATAATCAAACAACAATAAAAATGGAGTGCCACACCAGAGCATATTCTATAAACACTGTGCCTCATGCTGTGCTGCTGTCTAACACCGCCCTGATTTCTTTTATTTTCAGTCCATTGCTCCAGGCTGACAGACCTCTCTCAGCCTTGTTTCTTCAGAAACAGCTGTACCCGTGTTTCACCAATTAGAGGCAGGAAGCCTTGAAAAACTTCTGTATCTTGTATAGTCAATCTAGCCAGCAGCCTCCATTCCCAGCTCCCTCATGGGCCAGAAGACTCTACTATATCCATACTATCATCCCTCTGTACACACAGAACAGAACAAGTACTTGCATGTGTATGTGTGTGTGAGTGATGCGATTACACCAAAACCCACAGAAAAGTAGCACTTTCTTCTAATGAAAACACAGAGGTACTGGCAACCAAAAATCAAAGCTGTGTCTGTGTCATTAAAAAAAAGCAGCAAATTATTTTTAATTAGACTCCATTGGCTTGTAGTGGTAACCAAAGCTATATAAAATACAGTTTATGAACAACAAATGCACCTTAAAGGCATGCGGTTCAGATCAGATTACATGTTAAGATCTGTAGCCATATGGGGGGGATGGTCAGATCACAACTCTAACACAACTTGTTCACAGCAGCCGTTTGCTTTCATTGTTGCTGATATTTGGGAGGCCATTACTTGGCTACAAGCTCAAGAACTGATGAGACATATGTTTCATCTGAAATTCAGGAGAGGTGTATAAAACTTCCTTTGAGTTCAAAGCCCAGGCTTTAACAGGAATAATAATAATAATCATAACAGGAATCTCTTAGTTGATATACTGACATGGCTTGCTGTAAATTTTTCATATTTAGAATTTTTTGACAAGATGCAGCTTTTCTTTCGTAAGCAGATGCTAAGAAACCTTCACAATACGTTATGCAATATATCTGATCCACACAATTGTCAACCGCGTGCTGTAAACGTGTCGATTTTCGCTATTTTTTTAAATTTTTTTTTGCTCTGCAGTTGCTGAGCTTTTTGTGATCTCTACAGAGACAAAAATCCTGTAATGGAAAGTCCTGCAGGGGAATTTTCTACTGAGGGATGTGGAGAGAAATCAGAATACAAATGAACGTCTAGACAGTGGAAGCTGTCTGAAGCATCACCAGCTATCCACCAAATTACACAGCTCAAAGAGAAAAGGGCTGAGAAGAAGGACAAGGAATCATTTAAATCCCTTCATTGTAACTCAGTCACATTCTTTCAGACAAGTCAATTGTTATGCATAGTGAACTCTTTTTTTTTTTTTTTTTCGTCTTTCATGATTTTTCTTTTCTTTAACAAAAGATGCATGATGATAAATGAGCCTTGTGGAGCTTTCAGAGATGGTGCATTAGTGTATTATGTAGGTTGCAGAACACTCACCCCATGAGAGGATCCAGAGCTATTCCTTTAGGATTCAGCAAGTCTAGCTGAAGGATAGTAACACAAGTGTTCCCGCTCCGGTCACAGACAAATATCTTGTCAGTGACCCGGTCAACGAAATAGAAGTTGCCTGTCAGCCAGTCAATGGCCATTTGTTCCACATCTGCAAAGGGAAAACAAGGGTATAATGATTGAAAAAACAATATTAACCTTACATATCTTAAATGAACAGTATGTTATTTATCTTAATCCAAACAATAGCTAAAGATATAGTTGGATGAAGCAGAAGCGAAGTGGCATGGGATTATGGGAGTCACTACCATTGAAAATGGCAGAAATCATGTTTAGAGTTTCACTCACATTACGTTTAGTGACGTATTTTCACATTATGTCACTTCATTCTAATGAAACAGTCACAAGTAACGTCAGCTAATGTAATGTTAAATGCTAACTTAACATCAGAGGACTCGATTTATGTAATGCTAAGTTAGCATTTACATGTACTGCACCTTTAATTGGCTCAAGCTTTTTTACAAGCAATGTGTTTTAGGAGTTCTACTAATTACATGATTGCAGATAATGAAAATGATCATATTATAAAAAAGTATGATAACTGGTTTTACTGTTGCTTTATCAAACAAATACTTCCTCAAGTTAGCAAAATCTGGGAATGTATGTCAGAATGTCTGTGCTTTGCAGATTTACTATCTTGTGATCTCCACCCCACAGTTCAGAGAGACAGCAACATTTAATGGAGGTCTTGAAGAAAAAAAAACAAATGATCAGTGTGGTACAGAAATTCACCACGTGCAATGCTCGACCCCATCAAGAGCTGGAGGTGGCACAAAATTTGACAGAAGGGTCACCTCTTAATTCTCTATGCAGGCAAAACCCCGACATTAAACATTGTGTTACTATGCATGTTGGCTTGGTGGTTTGCATAAACTACCTAAGTTATTGGTCGCACACCTTCGGAAGCTAAATCAATACTGAAATATATCACTAAATTCTGATCTACTGGATTACTATGTTGCACAATACCATGCAAATAATACAAATGTGTTGCATGGCTGAAATAGTGCTGAAATACAGTTACTACTTGTTACTACTTCTTTGATGTATGATTTCCATTTTCCCAAGACCAGGTGTAACTGCTTTGTTGTTTCATTTCACCATACTGACCAGCAACAAAATGAAACAGGACATAACATTGAACAAAATTACAGTTTTCTTTGAATTTGAACATTTTTGTAAAGATTATCTAAATAAAATGCACAAGTTAAGAAAATAATGTAACACAGGCCCAGACGATTTTAGATATTTTCAAGCAGAAACTTAGACCAGCTCTGTGAATACCTTTTCTGTTTTGCTTTAGGAGGGTCTCTTAATGAATAATAGCCATTTACTGTACAGACCATGTTTTAGCACCCAAATGGGAAGGATTTGTCATACTGGCAGCTGAACTTGGCTCACATGTAATGGACTGGTAGCTTTTGGCGCCTACTGCAGTCCCACTTCTTTGTGGACACATTTTTCATAGAAATACGGACACAAAATTCACTATGCACATCATTCACAAACATATCAATAATAATTTTCAATCTGCTAATGTAGTGTAGACACGCCAAAAAAAAAAAAAAATGCAACCACATCTTATTATAAGTTGTAAAAAGATGTATTAGGTATTATCCATAAACACAGACAGGTGGGGGATACATTTAACGTTGTTGGTCTTTTTAAACCATGGCCCCTTGGACGTAGCTGGCTATTGTTCATGATTTTCTTCAAGGCCATTTCAGCATGTCTTGCTATAGGGCCAGTGAAAAACTGTTTAAGTGTGTGCTGTACAAATGTAGTTTTCTTTAGCCATTAACAAAATATAATAAGTACGATCCACAACAATTTCAATGAGAATGAATGAGAATGAAAGCACTTTTTTTCAACAGCAAACAGGTGTTGCCTGCAGGTTTGAAGGAGAGATGTAGAGCAAAGGTCAGTGGCTGAGGCTAACCTGTCATTAACCAGACAGAGATGAAGAGAGCTTTCAGATAAAAGCATGAGGCAAAAGTACAAAAGAGAAATAACTTATGTGTGTGAGAATGCACTAGATGATGTGTATCTCAGCTCAAATGATGCATGCGCTATCCTTTATACCTGTAGCTGATTTGAGAGCACATAGATAACAAGTGAAATTTATCAGAAAATGAAAGAAAAAGAAAAGAGAATGGAAGTGAAGTGAAGCAAACAGCTGATGACATACGTTGTAAACTTTGTTGTGTTCTTATTTCGTGTTCCCGTGTGAATCCTCGTAGACTTCTTGTTTCAGCACAGCGGAGCTGCCCAGAGGATTCTGTTGAGAGAACCCAGCATACGCTTTCCTGGATGTGCTGGAAATCCAATGCCAGTGTTCCATTTACACTCAGAGACCTCAGGGGCTGAAGGCCTGTTCCATTTAGGTCGGTCATAACAATACGATCTGAACCGCCAATGAGAAGCACTGGACGACTGTCACCAGGATCTGAAGAAAAGAGAAAAAGGAAAGTGATCATTTTGTGACTTTATGTAGTTCACTTTTTATTGTTAGAAAACCAGCAGACCAAATGACTTTGAGGAAAGAAAATATTACAACACAAGAAAGGAATACAGGGAAATTAATGTCTAAATATGGGCTTCAAAAAGAAAAAAAAAAGATATATTTAAGGGGACATGACAAACTCAAACATTAAACTCGACTATTTCCAAGTCCTTAATTGAAGATGGACACTCTCTGTCATCAGGATGAGCCCTAAAAAAGTCCCTGATTTATCTTGATCTTCTACACAAGTTCAAGTAAAGGGCTGCTCTCCTGATATAGGCAATAAATCAGAATGTCTGGTCACATAATCATTTCTTATCCTTCTGAATCAACTTTTAGGAGTTAGAGATTTTTCTCCAATGCAGGGAGTAAACAGGCTCTGCCCCAGCTCACAATCAAGGATGTATGATGGAAGCTCATATGCGAGTGCAGCAACATTTTTCAAAAAGAAGCTATCAAACAGGGCATTTCAAAATGTACTTTGAGTTGGTAGTTTACTCCTGCCTTTGGTCTATTTTATAATCGTAATCTGCCAGGAAATCTAATAAAACAACCCTGTCACCAGAAAAAAAATTCTATTGTACAATTCTGCAAATCATGTATAATTGTTACCTTACTGAACATTGTAACACTATGTAAGTCACTTTACGCAAAGCCATATGTAAAGAGAAAAAAAGTGCTGAGTTCATTTATGGTCACACGTAAAGCTGTATGAGCCAGAATCAGAGGAAAAAAAATTACAAAATTTTAAAATATACACCTTCCTTGTGCAGCTCTCTCTTCTCGGTCCAAATCAAAAGACTAAATATAAATATATATATATGGCCTGACACCATTTCACATCGCTATGGAAAAGAGAAGACACTTTTCCAAGCCTCAATGTCGAGCCACAGAGTAGAGCAGTAGAGTCACGTCTAAGGAAATCAGCCAAAGTCTGACAAAGTCCACAGAAGTGGGGAGACTTCTTGTTTCCTCTCAGATTACTTGAACTACAATATGCTGAAAGGTAATCATGGAATTCTTTCCCAATGACACCAAAAAACTATCAAGCACTGCATTTGTTTCATTTTTTTCTTGCTAATGCATGAGTAGAACCTGCGTGTTTTCTTTAATAGATATTGTAATGATAATAGTAAAACACAATGTCAAAATGCACTGTTTTTTACTCAGATAGAATCAATATAATAGAATAATATAACAGAATATAAAGTAATTTATAAATCACAATGTATTAGTATATTGTGAGTTATTGTTTATCACATCTTTGCAGGCTCTTTCAGTATTAAACCAAACCCTGGTATCTTTGCCTAAACTTAACCAATTACTGTCAGTGCCAAAAAACTAAATCTAAACCTAATCATAAAAATTGTTAAATATCGGATGGGAAATAAATCAAATTAATTTGATTAATCAAGTTTTTGTTTTAAGAAAATTGTGAAAAAAAGCCTGAATTGTAAAAAAACAAAGATTAGTGCTTCCTCTGGAGACTTCCTTCTTGCTCAACAAAAAAATCGAAATCACAACCTGTTTCTGACCTGCTATATATTCACTGTGAATATGTTTCTCCAGTCATCAGTGGTGCTTTATTTTACTTTTATTATTTTTAACGAATAACACTTGCACCTTCACACCTTTGCAAGTTCTGCTTTTCTGTTGATGTGGAATTATTTCTTATGTTGACTTCATGTAGACGGAAAAAAAAAAAAAAAAGATTAAAATCCTGAATCACTCACAACACAAAAAAAAAAACAAAAAAAAACGAGATTACATTTTTTGCCCATCCCTACATCAAATCATTACACATGAACGTAACTGCAGAGAGACACAGTTGAAACTCTATCCGTCTGATATACACACATGCAGAAATAAAGAAATGAAACTTATTTTAAGATCAGAAATGTTAAAATTATATGGTTCCATTTGCAGGAACTTACAATAGCATAATGACATTTGATTCTGGAAACTGGGTTGAACTAAAAGACAGAGAGTGAATTAATCATATCAACTTGCATATGCCTCCAAATAGTGCAGGTCTCAAATACACAGTATTAGTGCCATGAATCCAAATACTTCAATATTAACTGATGTCTCAAGTCGTTAAGAAATTCTATTCGGCCTGATGACTGTGCTAGATTTGTTTCATGGTGGCACAATGAAAGAGTCTAAAACAAATCTGGTGTAATTTAGGAAAATTTAGAATAAAGTCAGCCTGACCCTTTGAGCAATGCTGTGATGGGTTTGTTATTTGTCTGCCCACACAATCACGGCCATTATAAAGGTATTTATCTGGAACATGTAATTACCCCACACTCAGCTAAGCTTTGTTTCTGTACTTTACTTGATATTTCACTTCCCTGATTTGTGCTGATAAGTTAACCATCAGGGTGTTGCAGAGTCAGACGTACATTATGGGGACAAATAAAATGAAAAATAGCTTTTCCCTTCATTTTAGATAGAACTAAATGAGAGGAGATTAAATCAAGATTAAAACCCCAAACAAGAAAATTTGTGCTGGTGAGTTTTAACTTCAATCTTACACTGAACACGTTAATATGTTTTTCATACCCTGCTGCTCATCATCTTGTGGCCTCAGAGAGCTCTATCTGAAATTTATATTCATGAGCTTTTACAACTAATGGTAACCCCATAGTTATCCGAGTACCACTATCGCTCTCTGCTAAATTAATATTAATGCATGTGAGCATTGGGTTCAGTTAAGTTTATGGGTAATCATATTCAGTTTATTCCTGGTAGGACACCAGTCACGTTGATTAAAAGCTGCAACAGTGGTGTTCTCCCCAGCTAGGTGTGTTGTGCCTCTAGCAATTTTCAACCCATATATGCCATAGTGACAACACCCTAAAAAAATCTATTTCACTTTATGGTTCAATGCACGACACAAATATATACTGCGTAAGGTTAAGCTTGTTTATTTGTAAATGCTGGACCACCAAAAAACAATAAGTGCTTTAGTTGTTTTATTTCTAAGTAGGCTATTTTGCTCATTGGGACAGATTTGTTACTAGAATCAGGCATTAACATAAATCAGGGTGACGCTGGGCATTGTCTCCACACAAAATACTCCAGACTGCTCCCACTTAAAATCTCATGCTCATTAATTTTATCATTATCCTGGCCTGACCATGTCTACCCGTTCCCATGCGGGTGATAGATGTGGTCACTGCTAAACCACATTAATCTTGCCCTACCAAAGCTGGTGAGAACCGAGGAGATGATAAGCTCGAATTCCACTCTAGTTGGGCAAAGCTTGCCCTGTTTATTATTAGCAATGAAACATACATGCTATGCAGATTATGTTGTTTCCCGATGCAAGTGTGCCGCTCACCTTGTTTGGCTTTGCAAGATATCCTGTCAGGCTGTAGGATGTATCCTTCTGTGCAGCTGCATCTGTATGACCCGTAGGTGTTCATGCAGGTTTGGCTGCATGCGCCATACATGGCACATTCATCATGATCTTATGGAAAAAAAGGAAAAGAGTCATTTGTAACAAATTAGGTGTGCTCAAACATGACCCAAATACATAAAGTATACTTAATGTGGCCTCACTCTGGCACCTCAGGCATAATTACTTTTATAACCAATGAGTCTTTTTTGGAGCTGCAGCACCCTATAAAGCTCTTTCTCATGTCTTCCCCAAACAGGATCAATTTCAGGAAGCACTGCTACTTTGTTAAACCTCTTCCTCTGGCATACTTATGCAATTTTATGCTACGTCGTTAGTATAAGGTATGTGCAGAGTCCAAGTAAGACACCGCAACTCTAGAGGCATTTTTGACATTTTTGTCTTCCTCCCTGGCCGTCATGAATCAGGCTTATGGCATATGTGAAGAACATAAAAGAGGGAGAAAAACGGACAGAGAAATTATGCACTGCGTATACTGCACATGATGTGTGAGTATGCATGTGTGTTTGGGGTGTAATGTAGTTTACATAAGGCCCTGCCTGCAGACAGATGGTTCTCATATACACAGCGCCTCCTGCTTATTCATCTGAAGGAAGTCTGGCCGAGGGCAAAAAGGAGAGACTGGGGTGGAAAGAAAGAATGGGGGATGGTGGTGGTGGGGGTGATCTCCGTGGCAGGTGGCCCCCGCCTAGTGCAGCTGAATCCTACCTCTGCAGCTCGTCCCGTCCTCGCCGACCTCAAAGCCGTCAGCGCAGAAACAGAAGGTGCCGTTCCTCGTCATGACGCAGCCATAGCGGCAGCGCAGCTCGTGGCAGGCTGACAGGAGCTCTGCAGGGAAGAAGAAGAAGAAGAGAGAAAAAAATATGAGAATGAGGGAAAAAGGGCATGAAAGGGTAGGTGAAATGGGAAATTACTTTTTGATTTGGGAAATTACAGAACATTCAGATTTCCCTCTTGTTGTTGCCCTTTTAGTCACAACGGCTCCCTTATCATTAAGCACAAAAAGGACATTTCAAGCTGACCAGCATGAGCTTCTACGAATATGAAAATTCTGTGAAATGTGCAGGAAATTTAGCATTGGAAAATGTTCTCCAAACTCCAGAGAGGAAATGTAAAACAGGGTGAATCAGCTGCTACTGTAGAAATACTAACGATTCTACATTGTTAGCACAAACAAAATATTACAATTTTAACTGTTCTTGTGCAGATCACATAAATTATAATCTGGCAATCTAACACCGCTGATGAATGCAAATTAAATTTAATACCAGCCCTGAATTCTTCCGTTATCATTTTGACACGCTGATTGACTAGTCGCATCCAGCAAGTGCCAACATAGTAATTTCCCCATGTATTTTCAGGGTGTTGCGGTCCGTGATGACACTCTGTATAGCGCTAATCTTTGCAGAGAAGAACAAAAAAACGGCTAATTATGGCATGATGAACACTGTGCAGAATAAATGGCACAAGTGAAAGTAAAACCCTTAAAACAAAGCTTTAATTGGAGAAAGATTGATATGCCACAAGCTGAACATTAATTAATGTCAACTTCCAACCTAAAAGATAAAGGCTCCATTGATTGGTCTTGGGCTCTATTATGAAATAATGAAGCAGCAGACTGAATCACTTCTTGACAGGATATATTTACACTGACCTGCAAAAGTTGGAACTCTGCAACAATCAGTTGCAGTATCATTACTTCCTGAATGACACGTCATCGTTAGTTTTGGATTTTCACAGTAGGGATTATGACATGTCAGTTGATCAGGATTTTTTTTTTTTCATATGACAGAAATCCATTTTTGTCAAGTGTTTTGCTCGCTCACTGACATAAAAATGAATGTTGTTGTATTTTTTGGGAGAGCAATTTATACATATATATCTCATAGTCAGTGCTTGTTGGAAACCAATGTGTCAACTGATAATCATAAAACAGTTTCATAGTAAAAGGAAAGACTGGCAGAGTGAAGAAAAATATACTGCGCCGATAAGAAATACTGTCAGTGACTGCTGGCTAACAAGACAGAGCTATAGGAATGAGACATTTTAGACAAGCACGCACTGACATAAATTCATTTCACTGCTCTTTAAATCTCTACAAGTCAAATTGTTTTGACTAGTTTCACAATTAGACAACAGGCAAAAATCAAAATACAAAACACTGCGATGGTCAGCGAGCTACAATGATGACTGTTGCCTTGAACAGCTTTATGGAGTTCTGAGATAGAGCTACAGCAGTGAATTTTCTGTTTGATTTTTATATAGCCCTCCGAGGAGTTTTGACTGACAGACTGTTGAGTAGAAAATGGTAGAAAATGACTGATTCGCTTTTTTTTCCATTCTTCATCTTTTTCAGAAGGTGATAAAGAGCGAGTAAACACCAAAGTATTAAGTGCCCAATAGCTTTTGGTCTTCAAATGCTGGGGGGAGCCTGCTTGTGTATTTATGAAATACTCCTCTCTGGGTCATAGTAGTCAAAAGATCCTAGTGTGGAAGAGAGTTAGTGATGAATACATTTTAAAGGGAAGCAAGTAAAGGTAAAGGGAAGTGTTCATCCAAACTGCCAAGAGAAATTTTAATATTTTTAACATTTTAACATTAGAATCGTAACTCCACAAATTCAACATTTTTACAGACCAAGAAAAAATTGTGCCTTCAAGTATTATGATGGTGTTTCAAGACCTTTCAAGACCAAGAATTGCTTAAAAGCCTAATTTTGAACTGGAAAATTCAGAAAACCTGCTACTGTGAGGAACTGGAGCTCATAAACATGGTAAAATGCAGGACTTTTTCTGCTTTTTCACTACTGGCATCAACAGTACCTTTAACCTGACACGAGCCCTCCACAATTCTAAATTGTGATTTTATTCCAGTTTGTTGGCAAGAGGTCTTACAAGAGGTCTAATTGCCCACAGACAGATGAACAGATAGAAGAGTAAGTATCTCTGTGATGCTTGCTCGACCACCACCCTCTCTCCTTTGTCCGCTGAGCAGAGACGAGCGACGAAGTTTGAACGGCCTGATTGCAAACCACAATGAGAAATGTTACATAGTTTACCTTTAATGTTGACAGTGACCACGATGAAAAGGCACAATATGTGACATGTTCCTAAAAACAAAAACAATATATAGACTGATACAATAGTAACCCTTCTCAATCATCACTTGTGACCCTCTGTCAGTGTGTGGTGATGTATGTCCCTGCACAGACCCTGCCCTCTGCCTGGATTTTCTATTTCCTCTTGTTTTCCTGTGTCCGTTACATTTCTGGGGTTGACCTTTGGCCAGTGAGTTTGTATCTCCAACCAATCAATAACAGCATTATGTAAAAACTAAAAAAAACCGAAGTGACTCGGATCATCCTGCTCTTCTCTCCTACTGCCCTGGTAAGAGAGAAGAGCTACTACCGGTCTTGGTGTGGTGCAGTTCTGTCTGAAAGAAATAACTCTTGGCAAAGCACACACAGTCCTTTCTGGTTTTACCTTTTGTCATTTGCTGTCATGTAATGCGTCTATACTGCCTGTGATAAGGTTTTATCAATTGTTTGCCTATTTCGCATGGTGCTTGTCTGATTCTTTTGAGCTTTGTTTGTAAAATGCTGTGTTATATCAGTTTCCTGTATTGTCGTATTTGTGCATGGTGTTTGCCTGATTTCGATTAAGCTTTGTCTTATATTGTTTACATTGTCATCGTACGCTGCCTATTTCACTCCTTTAGGCTGTTGCAGTCTGCTTTCTCTGCGCTACCTTTGAATGCTGTTTTAGGGGTTAATTCAACATCTGGCCAACAGACAACAGTTGAAAATGAGCCATTAGACTAACACTGGCACATTTACAGTATTGTTGATTGATTTGCATGGTCCTCGAATAAAATAACAAATAAACCGAAACTTCTGTGCCTGTCGCCCGTTACAGACACACAGACAGGAGGTGTGCTTCGGTTTGTATTCTCTCTAACACATTCACACAGCGTTATGTGATGGTGTGGGCATCTTTATGTGTGAGAAAATAGGAAAATAACATTTTCTAAAGAATGTTTTATATTTTTGTACTTTACTCCTTTTTTCTCGCTATCACCGCTCGCTCTCTTCATTCAGTCTATTGCTCGCACAACCATGACACTCTTTTCCCCTGTTCGTTTAGCAGAGAGGAGGGGCCAAGGTTGAACAGTTCTTTTTACCTTGAAGTTTGAGGCTTTGTGCAAGCCATAGTTACAGAATCTGTCCTGCATTCTGTGAGCTACCGCTGTTAACAATGTCAAACAATGTAGTAATGTAGCCAAACTGTTCTCTGTTTCGTGAAAATACCTGAGCTTCAAACTGCACAGAATGTGAAAGTCGTGCTCTTTTTTCTGTAGTTTTTTCTGACCTGGGCTTTTGAGAACTAAATGTGACCGTACCTTTAAAGTAGTGGTTTTTACACTTTTCCTCTTTACATAAGATCTGATGACTCAGTGGACACATTTAAAACCTTTAAAAACCAATATATTCAAACTGATTTCCCCTGCCATCTAGTACTCCAATCTTGTTCACGTTTGAGATCTGCTGTCTGGTTTTTATCGTCCTGTTTTAGCAATGTTTTAACCTTGTGAAAAACTTTAGGGACCTTGTGAGCCCTGTGGTATTTATTGTTTACTGCTTAAAGGTATTTTGCTGTTTTATTGTTTATTTCTTTTACCATTTGATAATGTTGTTGTTGTGAAACACTTTGTGACCTTGGGCCTGTTCCAGAAAGCAGGTTTAACACAATCTGAGCCTAACCTTGAACTCAGAGTTGCTAAGTTGCTGAGTTTTCGGTTCTAGAACAGCTGATCAGACTTAGTTTAGTCAACTCAGAGTATATTCACTCAGTTCAGCATGTGCCCGGTGAATGAAAAAAGACATTATCAATGATCAAGCCGCCATGTTAATGTAGACATATATGCAAAAATACATGTATGTGTTTGTGGACTATATGCACATCTTTTTTCTTTACAGCCGTAAAGAAAAAAGAGCTTAGTCTAGTTTAATTAAAAAATATATATATCAATATTATGGTATTAATAAGTTATTTAATGCTGGTCATTCATTCAACCTTTACCACATATTTCCAGAATGGATTATTATTTATTTTAGAATCTGACAAGAACCAAATACTCTGAATCCAACAGCATTTACAGTTTTCCATTGGCATCACTCTGAATCCAGAGGCAAAGTGACCACTAGGAAATCAGCAGATGCCTCAGGTTACGTTGCGTCATATAGTCTGTATGAATGAGGAAATGAAGCAGCCAATCGGAGAGCTCCTTCGCACAGCAGCCTGCCAGTAAGCAGGTTAGGTTCACAGAGTTAATTATCACAGTAACTGACACAGAATTAAACTAAACTTGTATTGTGAAAAGTGCTGTAACAAATAAACTTCACTTAGTTTACTTACTTTACTACTTTACTACAACAGCAAGAGGGCCATGCAGACATCCCGAAGACAAAACAGTTTTCAAATCACCAAACAAGTTTTAAAGGTTAGCAAGGTTCTGAAAATTTCAAAATGTCATCGTTAAAGCCTGAAAGAAACTCTCCTTATAGGGTTAGTTGCCACATTCTAGGAGCTAATTCGGAAAACAAGGATGACAATTGCCTTTGGGAAACACACACACACAAAAATCTAACTTACTCGCTGACTGTATATCCACAGTTTAGAAATAAATCTTTTTTCAGCTCAATTTAAGCAGACACCATTAAAGTATTAACCTCTTCAAATGAATGTAACAGATTATTGGTTAGCACAGTAAATGTGTCTAGCGATGATATAATCTGTTTCTGATTATAAAGTAATATAAAACCCTTGCATCTCATTTGCTTTACTCAATTTAAATGACCAATTCAGACCTAGCACTGCCACTTAGCATGCAGCAGTCAAATTAAAAACATGCAGGAGAGAAGCATTTTCTTTTACTACAGATGGATTCCTCCTGATTACATTTATCCGTATGATAGTAATGACCTTGTGAGCATCATCATGATGGCATTTCATTACAGTTTGTCCCTTAAACTGTATACTGTTGGAAATGAAAAACATTCATGTAAAAAAAACAAATTCAGAAATGGATAATATTTAGGGGTTTTAGTTATTTCAGGTTTTATGGATTGAGATTGTGCAGGTCATCTTTGGATGGATGTGCGGAAAGGAGAGCTACTGTGAAAAGACGGGAAAAAAAACCCCAACACAACAGAATGAAATTAACATCAGATCAGTCACTAACATCCTGATGATCAATGACTGTAGAACAAAAAAAAGGTCCAAGTTGAAAATAACACAGACACACACAAAAAAACATATTCAGGTAAAATGTGTCTGCATGGATAGATACATTGTGACTAGCTTCTCTCTTTCTGATACATTAGCATTTGAATAGCTCAGCGTAAACACACTTCCTTTGCACCTTCAGACCAGTCCTTTCAAATGAACTGTATGTCAATCAAATCACACAAAAAACAATGGCTGTGTTAAAGTGAATAAAATGGTTACTGGGTTTTCCCAAGGTTTCTGGAGGGTTTAGGTGCTCTGGTTCTTATCGGAGGGTTGTGTGGTCATGGAGAGAAACTGTAATGTTATTTGAGGACAAAAATGTGCATTCATTTTCACATAATTTTAAGTTTTTCCTTAAAGCTGCAGGAGCCAAAATTAGAGGGAAAAAAACGCCAGATCACACACTTTCCTTCTGCAGCTCTCTCCTCTTGGTCCAAATCGATATTATAGATAACTATTTATAGATTTGCCCAGGAATACCCCAAATCAGTATACCCATATGTGAAGTATATGTAAATATCCTGAAAGTTAATACATTAAAGATCTTGGATCCGATCTTTTCACATATTCGGTGCATTTTTGATGTATTCCACTTGGAGATATTGGACACATATTTAGCAAAACTAGACCCGTGACAGATGGCATTTTGCATATTTTTTCATTCTTTGATGTCCCAAAAAAGCTAAACACTGGACAGAAAACGAATCCCTCATTCATTAAAAATATGAAATAAATGTCTGAACATTCATTTTTTTTTTAGGCGGTGACCAACATGGCTTGGGTGCTGTGTCTAACCCTTATAATAATAGGAGTAACAGTGTAAACTCAAGACAAAATTCTGCAACCCACCTGGTGTTTCATAAAACCACACCTCGTGTCAAAAAAAACAGGGTCTATTAAAATGCTGAATGGTAAAACTATGTTATGAATGTAGATACCTTTAAAAAGTCAGCCACTGACAGCTGGGTCAAAAACTGATGCTGCTTCCTTCCAATCCTGTTTACTCGTAATAAAGCTTGTGTGTGGACCCCATGTGCCCTGTGCATTATTATTCATAGCGCGGTGCGCTAACTAGCGCTCTTCACCGTTGTGAGCAGTATGCAAAATGAGTACATGCTGAGCCGAAGATATTCAAAGTTAATCCTTATATCTGCTCAAAGACACCAGATGATCAGCTTTCCCTCTTGGCAAACACAGAGTGCTGCAGGGATTGTATATCTGCCACTGAGCCTGCCTGATGCTTCTCACATATCTCGAACTATGCAGTGAAACCTCTGAGAACATTAAGTCAATATTATGTTAAATACACAGCCTTGATATTAAGGTCTGCATTTATACTGTATGTAATGAGAAGATACTTTGGGTAATGCAATTTATTTTTTGTGACTATGTACTCTTATATTACTCTTAAATTACAGTATGGCTTAAAAACCTTGTTCACAATACAGCTTCCTAGAAATTAGGAATTATATGTAGCTGTTAAAGGCAGAGAAAGAATATAATTTGCAAGTATTATCTATAGAAACTCTTGAGAAAATCCAAATATATGCACGAGTGGCTAAAAACATAAATAGAACACCACAACATATGAGCAGAGTACCCCAGTAACCTTTCAAGCGTAGAAAAAAATTGAATTTCAAAAATTCAACAGACAAACACCGTCAATTATCATTTAGTCTGAAAGAACACACAAGAGCACACCCTGTCTAATTTTTCAATCTACAGCAGCCTAATGTGCTGTAATCAAGTGAATCAACAGGATGATTCCAGCAATTGCACAAAATTAATTCCATCTGTCTTCACACTATGCCTGGTGAAACAAAAAAAGGAAGGGTGTGATGTAAAAGTAAATTTCATATGAGATTTGGCTGCATTGTTATGCCATTTTGACAAAAAGTAATGATTTGCTCAAATTCTATCAGTGATTGGAAAATTGCAATGTCAATACACAGCCAGCAGAGCAAACCATGTGGGTCTAGTTTTCACAAAAGAGGAATTTTAGTCATGGTAAATACTTTGATGTTTCATAGCTGAAATGCACTGTGCTGTTGAGGGTGAGGGAAAACAAAAAGAATGTGTCGGTCATAAAGGTTTCCTAAGCAGGTTATGCAGGTCTGAAGTGATTTAGATATACTGATTAATTTATGCTCAGTGTTGAAGTCATTTTGTGCTATGAACTGACAAATAGTCTATAAAACAAACACTTTAAAAGAAATACGGAATTTCCCATAGGGATTAATAAAGTGAATCTGAATCTGAAATAGTCTTTTTTATAGACTATAAAATCACTAAAATACTTCTATTCGTAAAAACAGAAGCAATCAATTTTCATTATCATTCGGGACATAAAAGGCCCTGTATGTCACATCCAGCCACATCTATGATGCAGACCACTTGAGTTTCCACATTCAGTCACACATATGGCAGAGTATGAATGGTGCGTGTGGTGCCGTTCCCCTGCCAGCACTAACATGAAGCCTCACCATGGGCGAGAAAAGACTAATCCAAGGCTAACAGTCAGATTGCCCCATCTGGCCTAATTATGGCTTCCCTTTAGGGATGGCCATGGCCTTTGTCTCTGAAGAGCCAGCCCTTTTTCCCAAAACTCTGTTTGCAGTCAAGGCCTTTAATTAATGTGGGACCAAATTAAGATGCAAACCCAACACACAAGGTACACCCACGGCTATCTCAAGGACCTTTAATAAATGGGTTTCCCTCATATATTAACAGCTTAACCCATTCCTCAGGTCTGTGACTGTGGTTGGTATCCTCTGGGTGGCAAGAGTGACAAGATTGATTCCGCGGCAACGAAATTGGGGCATAAAATCTCTGAGGTTCAAACACGCAAGAATCCAGGGGGAAAAACATTTGTATAAGATGTGCTATCATTTGTCAGTGACACAATTTATTGACAAGGCTTTAAAAAAAGTTATCTTAGAGGCTTAAGTGTGTCAGCTTTGATGTGACATGGAACTGTCCGGATGGTCTTGAAGGCATAATTTTCCCCCAGAAATTGAGAGATACATCCACACATACATGTATTTTTCAAGAAATTGTAATCCTGTAGCTCAAACTAGGGCTCAAATGTGACAGTAAATGTTGTTAATCCCTCAAAGCACAATTTGCTGAGGGATTTTAGAGCTGGTGCACTGCCAGGCTTCTGACATGCCCTTAAATATTGGAAGAAACATCATGAGTGTGGGTGTTGAAATCTTCGAGCAAACAATGAAATTTTAATTCTAACCACTCCTGAGGAAGAAAATCTGCTGTAATAGGATTTGATGACACCAGATTGTTTCCTTATATTAGGGAGAGTAATGATATGAGTGACAATATCTCGCCAGACTGTGGAACAACAAAGTAAGATGCATGAAATATTGATTAGCAGTGTCTGCTGTTGTTTATCTAGTGTGTAGTAGCGGCTGGCAGTCAACCCTAACCAGTGTTACCAGGATAACAAGACTTGGAGCTTCATCTTCTGAAGCAGCTCAAAGAAATCTAACAATGAATTTAAAATTAATTCAGTTTAATACGTGACAAATTCCTTGGAAATGACCTTGAAATCATCAGATGCGTCGAAAGCAGCAGAAGCAGGAATACACTATTAAAAAACACAACTCCATTTTCTCTGGTAAAGTGACTGCAGTGAAGTAGAATAACGGACTAAAAGGCAAAGTACATTGCAGTGTAACGCCAGAAAGAGAAGAGCGATCACTTTGACTACTTACTGCAAATGTTCCATCCATTAGAGGGGCAAAAATTTAATAAATATGCTAATATGTTACAGTCTACAAGGCTGTTCGGCAGCACATTTTCAACCTACTGAGAAATACAAAAATATTATTGAGCTGTATTCATGGCTAGTCATTTTGGAACAAGAGCATCACTTATCACAAGCTCCTTCACCCTGGAGAAAAATGTTTGTTTGTTTGAGTTGTCGTAATGAAAAGTTAATCAAGTGAGATAATTGAATGTTGTTCAGAGACAGAAGGGGGAGGGGAATGTGCATGTTTGACAATGTTTATTTTTCAGAGGCTTTATTAAGAGAAAATACGGAAAACGTACAGTAATGTTTGCTGTACTATTCTCAGTCTCAGAATGTCAGAGTCAAGGATTATTACAAAAAACAAATATGTATTTGCCAAAGGAGATGAACCGGGAGACAGTACTTTCTCACTTCCACCTCAGTTATGAGATTTCTTTTCTGATACTTTTCAGCCAATGCACTAAAAAGGAAACTATAATTCAAATCAGCAAATAGCTTGAATCAGTGATTTCTCCACAGAGGGCAAACACATTGCCTTTGATAAGTTGTGCTACGATCTGAAATCACTGATGCATAAAAGTCCACATTACCCTTAGGTGGCAGAAATAGATTCATATATTTTGGGTTCAAATATATTAGAGAGACTGTTCAAGCAAAGTGCTGGTAGAGGCAGCCGCACCTGATCACTGTAACATTCAGTGGTATTCAAAGGATTATTTCTGCAGATGATTTTCTGTTGGAGTGAGTCAGATTGGCACTCAAAGTCCAATCAAATATGTAATCACAACGATGCTCTCCTGAAAGAATCTTTCATTTCTGTGTCATAATTGTTAATTGTTAATTTCAACAGTAATTTCCACAATACCAAAACAGTATGCATGCTGCATTAAATAACCTAATTCTCGGTAGGTGTGAGTACGCATTAATATGAAGGATTAAAATTGAATGCCCTTGTTCATCAAGACATTAGTGTCATGATGTATCTATCCCAAAATCCTTTCAGTGTCAGTAACAAAAAGACAGAAAAGGAAGTAAAATGTGCATTTCATTAGTACTGCTGACTATCTAAAATTTGAAAATGTTGACTAAACTGGAGCTGCCTCAGCAGCGCAACACTAACATGGCCTGGGTCTGAGGCCCTTTGCTGCACCTAATCTCCTACTTTTTCTGTCTGTATCCAATATAAGTCAAAATATATCAATCAAAACGAGATCAGGGATGGGTACCGAGGACTGGTCTAAAATTGACACCAGGACATGGGGCCTATACTACGAAGCAAGTTCAACATACCGAGGATATTGTTGGGTGTCTTCACTAAGTCTAACTGCGCCAATCACAGATAAGCAGTCCTGGGGTGGGGTGGTTTTAAACCGGTTAAGTCAACACAGATTTTCCAAGTCTAGCAACAGCATGAGTGCGTTCACGTAAAAGGAGTGGTGTTGGAACCATGTGACCAATCGCAATATCACTTATTTCTCACAAGAACTATAATCCCCTCAACAAATGAGGAATTGAGGTGTTGGGAACTGAAAACAGCTGCTGCAGCCAAAGCCAGCATGCAACAGCTGGCAACAAATACCCAAATATGTCGATGTGTAAGCTAATAGGCTAATTGGTTAATAGGTTTATCAGTATCACTGGTCCGTTCCTGCAGCACAAGATCTGAGTATAATTACAGTTGTATTCCATTAAATTGATAAGTTGCACAGTTTTCTTATGGCGTCAAATACTTGGTCAAATACAGCTGCAAACCTGGGAGAAAGTAAAGAGCTACTATAAAAAAACCTAATTCATACCAGTACAAGTAGGCTTACTTGAAAATAAGGTCAACAAGTGCAAGGTTTTAATCAGTCTCTGTTTGGGATTATATCTCTATACAAAAGTCTATAGAGCCAAGATAAGCAGTTCCCTCTGCTGAGAATCTATGTCTTTCATATAGATGCTCGTCAGGGAAAGCCAAAGGGTTTAGACGGTCTCTAAAACCTCCTGCCTTCCTAAGAGATCCTCTCACTATCCATGCACTGTGGTCCATGGGATCTATGCAGAGTAGCAGTTGATACGTGATGATCTGATATCTTGAACATAACCTGCCAGTTGCCAAGCATTCATATAAACCCTCATGGATGTATTATAGACAGCTCCTAATAATAAAATGCCTGATGAATATTTAAAAGTGTGAGGTTTAGCTTATACTCCACAGTCGTGAACAGGCAACAGTGGTCTAAGTTGTGGGCTCTTCCACTGATAATGCTGCTAAAGAAAGTCCATTAAAGCCCACTCCTTTTCCACCCATTTTATTTTAATGTCTACACTTGCATTTAGTTCAGAGGAAGGCTAGTTTTGTAATGCTTTAAAATGTTATTTTAAGTTAAAAATTCTATGTCTCAATTTGTATTCTTCCATTAGGTCACATCCAGGCAATGCAGTCGTACACTCTGTACTTACTTCCACAATGTGTGACTTTCAACAGTGTAGTGTTGTCTCAAATTAAAAATATCGCCATTGTGCATCCACTGGAAAGTTAACTGTCTCTGACTTTATTAGAAATTGGATAACTGTTGAACTGAACATCTAAGTCAAAGTGACAAATGCCTAAATAAAGTAAATAAAATAATAACGTAAGTAAAGCAAGTAACCAATGAATCCAAACCACAAGTGTTTTTTCTCAGTACCTAAGCCAAATAAAAGGGAAAAAAAACTCTCTGCCATCTTTTGCTGTCATATATGGTCACACTTAATCAAAGTTTTAATCTCTTCATCATTGTTTAAGCAATGCTATTTTGTGATTATTATTCTTTTGGCACACAAAAATGTGTGATGATGAGTTAAATGAGCTCAACTCATCATTGAGCTTTTTCTTGCCAATGTCTGAGTGTAATATAAAAATCTACAACCTGTATGTTTTTTAAATAAATACTGCAATGATCATAATCAAATATTATGCGAAAATGAACAGTTTTTTGTCAAATAACACTCAACTCCCCAAACTGCAACCACAGCATCTAAAGCCCTGAGAAATGGGAAAACCCTGTAATATTAGACTAACTATGAAAAAAAATATTTTCCCTCAAAGTCAGACATTGGCCACTATCAGAGCCAAGTTCAGCCAATACAGATAGTTTGTAAAATGTCTTATTGGCAAAACTGATTAATCAGCCAATATAGTATCTCTGCTACATTTTGCCATAATACAAAATTTGTGAATGCACTAATGCACTCAAAATAGCAAGCGAAAGTACAAAAATACATGAATTAGGACATTGGAATATTTTTCCAATAGTACTGTTTTTTTAGCTTAGAAACAATCTGTTGTACTGTTGCTGCTAAAGACAAAAATAATGTCATTTTCACAGCTGTAGTTCATTTGCTGAGAGAGACAAACTCTAATGAACTAAAATGCATCACTACAGACCACATGAGAACATTACTGGTCATATGTGTGGGATGGGAGCAAGAAAGTCTATACAGGAAGAAGGTCTTGTGTGCAGCTTTCTGTGATAGAAACCTCGGTTCATTCTACGGTTAGCTGCTGCTATTTGCATGCTCTGCCGTATCCGCATGCAAAGCACAGCTGGCTACGGGAGCTCAAACTTGAGGAGTACACCTGATAGCTGGGTTGGATTGAGGTCAGATCAAGTTCCCACCACAAATGAGACCAAGTGTGATTACTGTGTTCACACCTGCCCAAACAAACCGCAGGGAAAACGAACTACGTCTTGATTCAAAAGGACGAAAGGCTGCAGATTTGAAAGCACCTTCAGTTTGGCTACATTAATGTTTTCACAACACTGTATTTTATTAAATCACAGTGAGGAGCATCAAAAAGCTGTTGGCTAAAACCTCACCTCTTAAACATGTCCTGTGAGGTGTGCGGTTACACTGGAGCCTTTTAGGATCTGGGACACTAGTGGTCTGACAAGAAACAATAATTCTACCTACTTCTGTGCTGGAGAACGTCTACCTTGTGACACAGACTTTGGCTAATCACAGGTGTTTGTCACACATGTATGGAGGTTAAATACTTGACTGACTGCTGTAATTACCGATCACTGTTAACATTTCTTCACACAGGACTGCTCTACTCTGTGGCTCCACACAGAAGCCTGGAAAAGTGGCTTCTCTTTTCCACAGATCATCTAAATTTATATTTAGTCTTTTGATTTTGACCAAGAGGAGAGAGTCTTCTTTCCCTGAGTTTGGCTCCTGCAGCTTTAAAAGTTGCAAAAACAGCTGTTAGTCTATCTGAAGAATTAACACTTATGTTCCACTTTTGTCCGCATTTTCAGTTTCAGCACTCAGATAAATGCAGGTCCTTAGGTTAAAATGTGCTGGCATTATGATATTCTTTTGGGATGTATAGGATTGAATCATACAAATTTGAATAATTTTAAAATTTGAATTAATAAATCACACAGTTCAATGCACTTGAAAGAAATTCAGATCTAATAATAGTGGATACAGCGCATTTACTACATTTTTCCAGAGAGAACACACTTGAAAGTCTACAACAAAGAGAGAAGAGAGATCAGGGAAAAACATATTCCTACTGTATAAAACCTCAGAGTCAGAGCTTACAGCGGGATAAAATGGAATAGTGAACACAAGCAGTAACTATGGTACATGCAGCAATGGTGAGCAATGAAGCAGCGGTATTGGCAGTAAGAGACTGAACACATGCATGACAGCTTAAACAGAACACAATATTAAAGTGAGATTGGGTATGTGCATACAGTATGTATCATGTTTTTCAAGCGTGACTCAAGGCTTTATCAACTGGATTCATAGACTTCACTCTTTTCAGGCTGAAATATTTATATAAAAAAAAGAAGCATGAATTATATCTGCTGTGTGCTTTTTTATTATTCAAATTGACCTGTTTTCTTTGTTAGTACTTCTTTCCTTCCTCCGCACTTTATTAGAAATAAATGAGGGTATTCTACGGTAAATGTCAAGCAATCACGAAGCGCTACCAAATGAGGTTATTAATGATAAATTTAATGGTTAGGTCAGGATTAGTCAGGGTTAAAATACCACAGTACTTATTAATATGTTGTATAAATGTCAGGAGAAGTCAGGAGCTGTATCATCTATCTTTTACATGTTTTACATGTTCACCTGCTCATATAGTTCTGGACATTGAGAGAGAAGTACTTTAATCTAAAATGTATGAACAAGCCTTCAGTAAGGTGATTTAATTGACTTTGTGTTCAGTTAAATATTCAGGATATCCGATCTGTATCAGTACAATGTGAATAACTAAAAAGCTTGCCGATGCCTTTGTGTTAGTAGTCAGTGATCACTATGGCAACTAAATATTCTTTCCTGTGATATTATTTCTTGTTATATTATTTCAATAGAGCATCTATTTTTATTGTGCTGTGTCATTTGCATGCAATTCCCATTTTTGTGCACTTCTGGACTTATCTTTGCACAGTTTGCACAAAACAGGACACAAACAAACCATGTATGGTCAAAAAAACACATATGTTGTTGCCCTGCTTGAACTGTCTGGAAATAACGGTAAGTTAATATTATTATAGCTAATAACAGATTCACCTAGAGTTGATGCATTTCATACTTGGTCTTTTTGGGCGTTCACACAAGATTAAAGTCCAGATCCACAAAAGGATTGTGCAGCTGCTCAACCAATGCAAATAAGACAAAAATGTAGTGTGTAATTCACAAAGCAGCTGCAAAGGGTGGTATTCACTGCAAACTACACTGCCAAGCATATAGTGCCATGGTGTGCCTGTGTCATTTGCAAAAATCTGCCCCCAATTCACGTAAGACCACCATAAATTACCACACACAGTTTAGGCTGGTGCTACTGACGTCTACAGAAAGCCGGTGTAAAGTGCACACAGACTCACTCACTCACTCACTCTTTGTCTCTTTTTGTTCAAATCTTTAAGTTTGTGAGGTTTGAATGATACTGAATTAATGTTCATACAAATCTCATTTTTATTTATTCTAGGGTGCCCATTTACATCAGGCAAAGGGGCTGCTGATGAAAACTAGCCTTTCTGGTAACTCTGGTACATTTACATGTGTTTGAATGTTGAATCTGAGTGCAACAGCTGCAGAACCCACAACATGGATTGTGTTATAGAAGGAAGAAAAACACATGAAGTTGGTTTCTGATTGTGGAGAGCTGTGTGTGTCTCAGTTGATTAAAGATGCGCAATTTGGGGGGTTTTGGTCTCTGCATTTTTCATTATGGAACAATCGGTAAATGTGGAGAAAAGCCTGAAGCACTAGAAACTCTGACGCAAAACAAATTTACACTCCAAAACTTTATGGGCTTGTTTGCGCCAGCATATCATTAAATAGGTCCTTAAAACGGAGCAGACTGCAAATGTGCATAAAATACTCCTATTTCATTTTAAGGGATGTTGTCACCTTTCAATGCATCTTTTGACTGGATTTTGAAACATTTTGAAAAATTGAAAAACACTGGACTAAACCAGACTGTTTTTTTTCAGTTATGTAATTTCCTGCACTATATTGCTGAAAGTCACATTCAGCCTTGGCAGTACTGAGTTGCCATCAGTCCATCGGTGATCTTGATGATGACATTGCTGTAAATGTGCCATCATAATACTGTATGATAGGAAAAAAATGTCACTTTCAGGCTTACTGACATTCCTGTTCATATTTATTAATATTGTGTCTGAAGAGTCCTTTCAGTAGAAGGACGAAAAAGACAACTGTGAAAGTACAATGTGGTAATTTATGTGGGAAATTGGTGCAGGTTTTGGAGCAGTACCACTTTAGTGAAGCACATTTTGGTGGAAAAGTGAAAACCGTTTGAAAAGACACAGATTAAGTCTGGCACCAGAGGCTTTTATTTTTTTTCAATCCAAGAAAAAGCTAAGCCAAATGGGTTGATAAAGCCTTCAAATTCAGCTTCTGCTTTTCCCGCTACTACATGCATTTGAAAGAAATCTGTTTGTATTCACTTTCTGGGACTATCCTCAAGATAACACATGAAGTTTGATGCTGAATTGTATTTATTTAAGTCTGACATTTGTCTTCCTCAATGCAGTAGAGAATTCAGAGATCCCATGGCACAGCCATGAGCATGAGATTAAGAATGAGTAAGTTTCCTGAAGGTGAAAGAAAAGAGTTTGGTGGTTTTCCATCTGGGCACCTTCATATCAAGGCCTCACGGGACATTCAGCATGTATATTCATAAGAGGTGGGCAGGAAAGGGAGACGGGGAAAAAAAAAAAAAAAGTTTTGTAAGAGACCCAGCTGGTTGCCTAAAACTTCTCTTTGCTGACCTCAATTTCTCCCGCTTTCCAGTGAGTTTGGTCTGTCCGTGTGGGACTGAGCAAACTGTACAGTCTGCGTCCCTGAGTGAACTCCAGCAGAGTGTTGGAGTCACACAAACACAGAGACACCATTATAAGTCATCTCCAGTGTCTAAAGACAAGCATGAGAAGAAAACAAATTCACATTTTAGAAAATTTGGATTATCTGAAGAACAATGTATTTTTTTCACAAAGGAGTCTTCGGCGCAACAGCTTGCAATATTTCTTGGAGGCGGATTTTTAACATGCAAGTCACATGTTTAAGATACTTGTTTCGCTGTGCTGAAGATACTACTTTAGTACAGTCTCGTTTAAACACTCACTGTTATCTGCCTTTGAAAATGCACCTGCTTCTTAGTATGTTTTTATTGTATTTTACTGGTGTATGTATGTAGTCTTTTGTATGCATATACTGTATATATAACCAATATGCTTTTTTAATTGTTTTAATGCATATCTTACAGGTTTATACAGTATTTTCCTTTGTGTGATTGCTTCTTTTGAAAAGTGCTACACAAATAAAGATATTATCATTATTATATCAAGTTGCTAGATGTTGCAGATCGCTTGGTCAAGAAAGGCTTACGCAGATGCTCGACACTATAATAGTAACAGTGTTGTGTTAGAATACTGTTTACAGTGGTCTTAACAGTAGTAGCAGTAGTATTAAAAAGCATAGGTGGAAAGAAGTACCTGAAATCAGACAGGGCTGTAATAAATCCCACTTTAAGTCTGTAAAATGTACTATTGTTGAGTGAAATGGATGTAGGCTCACCCTTTAAAAGAATCAAAAGCATTCAAATCCTCTCTTAACTGAGCATACTGTAACACAATGCAGTTCTTTACTGTAAAAGAAGTGACAGAATGTGAAACAGAATGAATAACAGTCAGAGTCCATCTCCTGTAGATGTAAGCTTTAAAATACCTTACATTCTATCCAGCTCTACTCACTGACTGAAACTGACTGTCGGCCATTTATTACAATGAACTTAAATGCACAGTGTGTATTTTCTGCTGCTAGATGTATCTCAGTCAAAACAATAGCAGATGATGTCACCTGCCACACATTGTATATCCACCACTTATGTTAATACCTATCGCAATAAAAGCTTTTAACCTATACACACTGTAGCTGAAATTAGTCATTGAATGCATTTCACTAAGAGATAACTCAATAAAATAATAATAGCTTTATTCACATCATGATTAGTGATGTATATTCATGTTATGTCATTTCATTTTAGTGAAAAGGCCACAAGTAATGAATTAATGTTAGCTCAAAAAAGGGGATATAAGACCAATCGGCAACCAAATGAAATGTAACTTCACAGTGAATAAATTAAGGATTTCTCCAAATTTAAACATCATTGGACATGTTTAATATACTGCAATGTAGGTACAGAAGTCAAGAAAATATTAGGGCAGCAATTGCAAAATTCTGGGCAAATACTGATACCGATATTTAAAATGACAATTTAGCCAATAGCCGATGCTGATACAATTTTATTTTCTGTTTGTTTATTTTGCTTTTCTCATTATTTATCCCCCTTTTGTGCCAGGGGAATCTTCAATGCATACATGAAAATAGGTTAACTTATCTGATTTGAAGTCTTTCAGCTGTTCGTTACATTATCAAAAATTCAATCATACACATTAATGAAAAAAACCTTTAATGTAGCACAACAGATAAATATCAGCCAATGCCATCAGTGAAACAACATCTAATATGCTAATACCGATATTGGCTGAAATCAGCGAATACTGGCCAAACCTCAGTATCGGCCGATATATCGGTGCATCCCTAGAAACATAGGCCTAGCTGTTTTTAGATATTTTGATAAGGAAATTCTACATGCGGTGGATTTAATTAAGATCCACATGCTCCAGTATTGTTATGTCTAGGAGGTATTCCAGAGGTTTTTCTGTCCGCCCAGAGCTCACCTCAGGACACCTACATTGCTGTTTGAAAGGTGTACCGCCCAACCTGCCACTGTCAGGTGGTGTTCAGCGTTCAGCTTCTCTCTTATTGTCCCCTCTTATTATAATGTTACCCTATCATTGCAATGCGTGCTGAAAGACAAAAAAGGGTCTCCCAACAGACTTTGAGGAAGCAGCCCTCCAATGCAGTTTGAGAAAATGTTTCACACGTACAGTTACACTTTAAGCATCAACCTTACCTTAAAAATGAAATGAATTATGACAATCGAGCAGTGATGCAGTGTAGTGATACATGCACTGGATGCGGTATACGGTGAATAGAAATGTCTTACTAGACCGATACGTGATTTTCAATTCAAACAGCAATATAATTAAACAACAACTGTAAATTCAATGAGATGTGTCCACTATCCTTGCATCATAATCTGTCCATGCAGTTCTTTCAATTACTAGCAGTTACGGCCAAAATGTGTTTTTTCCGAGGTCACGCCGAACATGACCTTTGGCCGCAAAAATCTAATGAGTTCATCCGAGTGAACGTTCGTGCCAAATTTGACATTTTATCATTCCTGAGATATTGCATTTTAAACGTAACAGGAACCAACCGACTGACAAACCTTATAGAGATATGCCATCTACCTATCACACATCTAAAAATAATAGTATTCTATTCTATTTTAGGATGTTGATATACTCATTACATTCATTACACTCATTACAAAGCATCATCATAATATATTAACTCGAATAAAATGCTTATAAAATTAGAAAAAAAACTTCATGTCATAAACACTTTCTACCTATATTTGCAATCGGGTGCAAATATCATACTGTAGTAGGCTTACACAACACCTGGGTGTAAATAGACTATGGACAACAGGGTACAAGTAGCATCTGGCAAATGTTTATGGATTCTCCGTATTTTTCTTAGCTCTCCTATTTTAATGCTCTGCTTTGTATTTTAGAGGAGGTTCAGAGGTCTTGTGCTGTTTGCTTTGTCTCCAAAATAAGTACAAAAACAAGCAGTCTTCAGTAGCAAAACACACAACTATGCAACCAGAAAACACTCACAAATAGCAAAATTATATTAAAACAACAATAAAAAATAAAATACATTTTCATTCCTTTGTGTGGGATATTGTGGCTAGTGCTCCCATTTGCACATTCCAGCCATTAATGTATATTCAAAATTGCATGTAGCAGTATATCAAACTAGTGTCTAATCTGTTTCCTTTCGGGGAATTTGTAATACAGAGCACAATTAACAAATGAGATGCAGTATGAATTCATTATCATAATGCCTAATTAGCTACTTAAAGGTAATGGATATACTTATGTAAGTCTAAAGGGCTCAGTACCATATGTACATAGTATATCAAGTTGAATAACACAGCTGATACAGCGGCAGATACTTTAATTTAGACTTTTATTGCCTTGTCCTAGCAGCATGAGAGGATTAACTATCATTTTCCCTGTCTGTGTTTTAACACAGACAGGGAATTGCACAGGGAATTGCACAGGGAATTGCACAGGGAATTGGAGGAGGACCGGATGACCTGAGCATGCAGAAACTGGGTTTTTATATGGCCTGGTCAGGTGTTCATACAACGTGGCATGAAATCAATTATTTGAATTAGGTTTGCTCATTTCTTATCACGTTGTATTAATGATTGACTTTGGTGATCAAGAAGTAGCTCACGAGCAACTTGTATACCTGGACAACAGTCAGATTAGGGTATCAGATTGGTACTACTGAGGAGACATTGCATGCTGTTATCATGCCTTTCACCTCGATCAATAGTCATTTAATTTAACCTTAGCATCCCCAGCAGTTTATGAAATGAATTGTGAGTGTGTGAGCTGTGTAAAATAGGAGTGAAATATTGAAGATATTGCACAAACATCACATGCATCACATCTGTGGATCAGAGGCTACCTTTTCCTGGCACCTAGCAACCACACAGAGACAAAGCTCAGCTTGACTTTAACTGTCTCACAGGTCAAAAAAGGTCAATGTTTCTGTCAGGCAGCAGCTACTGTTGTGCCAAGACTGCAGCAATCATGAGGCACACGTTGCCTTATCGCTGAAGCCAGGTGTCCATAACAGCTTGGTATAGTTGCTAAGAATGTGTGCAACAACAAAAACTTGTGTACAACACAACACATGGTGCTGCTGTCCCACTGTGTCTTTAGTCTGCTCTGACAGAAAGGATGATGAGAAGTCACCTTGGCAACCAGTCTGACCAAAAAAGTTAGGAAGGCAGGCAGATGTCATCAAGTAGCATGTATAGTTCAATTCAACAAGATGCTAATTGTACAATGCAATTAGGGTGAATGTAAAAATGAATGTTAAAAATCATAAGCACAAAAAAGTAGTCATTAAACCTCACTTGTCCGGACTTTAGAATACAGATGCACCGACTGTGAAATTGTGGGCTACTGGTACTGGTACCAGAGTTGAACAATTCAGCCAATGCAAACACTTATGTTTGTGTGTTTATTTTTGTTGCTATTCCTTCCACCTTTGTGCCAGGGAAACAAAGAAAACTCCATTATAAAAAAACAATAACTAGGGATGCATCGATTGGGAAATTCTGCGCAAATTCAGATACTGATATTTAAGAAAATAATTTGCCCTACAGTTGATGCCAATATCCGTGTTATTTTCTGTTTGGTTATTTGCTTTGCTGTTATTTATTCTCTCTTTTGTACCAGGGAAACAAAAATCTTCATTCATGTACCATGTTAAAAACGTTCATGCCTTCATCCCACTATTTTTGAATGACTTCAAATTCAATTATACAAACAACCTTTAATATAACACAACAGATAAATACTGGCCACTGCCATTGGTAAATGTTACCTTATTTGCTGATTACCGTTGAAGGCGGATATCAGCCAATACCAATGTATGGTAATATATCAGCGTGTTCCTAGTTTATTAATGATGTATTCTCCCTATGTAAAGCACATCAACATGCAATAAAAGTAAACAATTTCCCAGTTAGACAATTAGCAAATTTGATTAAGATTTAATGTGCAAAATAAATTCCACAATTGTAATAACCTAAATACAATAAGCATGATCTGATTAACATAAGGACAATACTCATTAATTCATATATTCTCAACCGACTGTGAGGCGAAAAAAGAAAAAGCGTATGTCATTAACGCTTACCTCGACAGTGAACTCCTTCATCATAACCATCGTCACAGTCTCGAGCTCCATTGCAGAGTTTGTTGAAATGAATACATTTTTTTGTCCCGATGCACTGTATGTGATTGAGGGGACATCTGATCACCACCTCCTGTGCACCTGAAGAGATTGAAACAAGAAACTGTCAAAAACTGTTGCGACATTAATAATTCATTTAACAGTTTTGTGTAAAGTCCAATTAAGTTGGTTGTTTCAATATATGGAGCACCACTTACAGTAGGAGACCAAATAGTATGTGGAATAAATTTACATATGTCATTGTCATTATCATTACTTTTTTGCTGGTAAATACATTTTTCATTTTTTACGAGTGCCTTCTCAAAGTTGCTGATACTTCAAGACCTTTTTTATAGGAGGCAGAGGAACCTATGCATATGCAAATGTATTTATACTTCACAGCATTGTTCTTTACACACAACAGATGTTCGCCACACTGCTTTGCAGCCGCACTGGGGAAGTCTTATAACAAACTGCCCACCTCTTCCTGCCAGCCAGGCAAACAGCAGAGAGCAGCTGTTTAAGGATTCATGAGGCACATAGGTGACCCTTATTCGTGTGGCAGCCACAAGAGCACATAAAACACAGCTGACCAGTGCACCAGCACTGTAAATGTGTCACATCTCCACCTTAACTACACTGATATCAATTACCAATGCGTCATTGCAGCCACTTAATGGAAAGATTTATCACCCACGTGACGGGATCTGTAACAACCCTGGGAGTTCTCCTTCCCACTAAGAACTCATCTCCCAGCACACTCGGACACACTCTTGATCAGGTGATTACTTATTCACCGCATCCATATCTTCTTTGCAAGGTAAGAGATGTTGCAATTAATGTGGCTATTACAAAGAGGACTGTCAGCTCAGGCTGATTTACAGATGGAATTATGTGAGCAACTAGCTGTGCATCTATATTGACACAATAATGGCTCACATTAGTTTCGCCTCCCAAGAATTTTTATTACCTTAAAAGGGTAACAGATTTTCTTCTTTAATGAATATTTCTTGGCTATCACTTCAAGCCCCAGTGATTCACACTATTTTTATGCCATATTTAGGTAAGTCAAACCTAAGTGACCTTGTCCCTGAGAGTTCATATTTCATACATGAGCAAACTGGCAGCCTCATCTGCTGGGATCCAAAATGTGTTTAAAGCATCTCGCTATTCATTTTCTCTTCTAGTACATTTCAGAATTGGCTTTTTGAGATATGTGCTGCTTTCAGACTTCAGATAAAACGATTAATTTGTGGTCGATCATATTATATATAGTATGACACTGAAATTTTATTTTAATAAACACGCATATCAATACATACACTATTTCAGGGTTTTCTTTATATACATTTAGCAGCAGTGGTGCCACTGCAAGATTATAGTCACTGCTGCTTCAGAATTGTATAAAATACTGTATCAAGAGGTCACATTACACAACACTGCAGAGAGCTTTTAATTTGGTGTAGAATTGGAACAGTGTAGTGACATCTGGCCGAGGAGAGGGGTTATGTAGATTTAACTAACATCGTTGTGTCCATTAACTATCAACAAAATGATGTCAGGGTCTGAAAAAGAATATAACCAATGTCTATAGCTTGTTGACATGAACGCTGCCAGTACATCTTGTAGAGAACTTCTGTCCTCCAAAATAAGAGTAAATTCTCTAACAACTAGTGATTACACTGTAAAAGATGGTTAAATATATCCATTATCACTAGTTGCTTCCAAGGCAAAAAGCTAGGAAATACTGTAAGAATTCCTACTTTTTGAACTCTTTCTTTACAATGTAAATAATATCAATTGATGAATCATTTTTAAAACACACACACAGGTCACCTAAACTGTAAACCGAAAACTCTTTCCCTCCACTGCTCAAAAGAGTCCTAGAGGAAACTCTGCTATTTACACATATTCCATCCTCAAAACATCAACAGTGTGGTTGACTTTTCTATCAGAAAGGGGGGAAAAAGCCTTTTATGAGACTGTTACCATTTCATACTTCTCATTTGAAGGTACATCCAAGGGTTTAGCTATTATTACAATTTACAGGACTTTTTCACTCACTACAAAAAAAGGCCCACACTGTCACAGAACAGTCAACTCAGTGCCACAATGTAGCACATGTCCATTTGGCAAATGTGCTATTTAACACACAGCTGTAAGGGTCTCTGACAACGTAACAGTGTTGTCAGCCTCTCCCCTTGCTTTCTCGCCACATGGGTTCTAATCTAATGCGATAAGGGGAGGGATGGTGCATGAATATTCAGTGGCTCTGATCTGTCATGCAGGGGTACACAGATGGTCTCTCAACGGCTGAGGTGTTCAGAAATCCTCTGTCAATTCCCAAACTACTGTACTATGTTGGATGATAGCACAAAGTCATATACTGTACAGCAAGGTATAGTACGCCTTCTAATTTATCTTCTCATTCCTCACTCAGCAGCCTGTCATTCCATATTGATGAATGATGTCCTAAGACCCCATGTATGTGTGTTTGATCAGTTCCAAGTCACAGCACAGTCAGGTACAATATGGCCAAAAACAGAATATCTTGTGCACTTGGAGCATTTTAATATTTATTGGTTTGTTTTGCTTTGGAAAAATAACATGCAACAAATAACCACTATCATAATTGCAGCCCCGAGAGACCTTAGCGATAATGAGTGGTGAGATGAGTATCTTTGGTATTGGAGCAAATGCTTGTAATACAATAGTACTGCAATGTGCTGTGTTAAAAGGTCATATATTTTTGCACTATAATTAGAGTGCTACAACAAAAGCACAACTTTTCTAAAAATGACTTCTGTTGTCTGTTTACAGATATTTAGTTAGTTCAATCCAATATGTATATTTCTATGTAATATATGCCATATATGCCCCCATAAAGATTGCTGTTGCCATATACAATATGTACCCTATAAGGACATATAGTAACATCACGCATCCTCTAGATACATGAAGAATGGCTTATCCTACTAACATACATATGCAGTGGGAAACACAAGGTAAGCATTAAATTCTCTTCATTATCATTATCATATGACAGGACATTTGTGTCTTACTTTGTGTAGTGCAGACTTGTAAAGGATTCACTAGACCAGGACCATCTTTTAACTTTTGTTCATCCAACTGCACATGTTGCATCTGCGTCAATGGAAGGCTGACTTCGCACACATACATATCCCACGAGGCACTGCGTTAATGTCATGCGGCCTTAGTAACCAGTCAGTATGCTTCAACTACATGTTGCTTAGAGTAAAAAATGTTAATGCATATATCAGTGAATACTACATCCCCTTTCTTTTCAAAAACAGTATGCTGTACCTATACAATAAAGAATGCCAGCAGTTTTAAGCTTACAGTTCAACATAAATAATAAATAATGTTGCATATAGAACATTTCTTAAACAAATGACCACAAAGTAGGTTATGTCCAAATAAACCCATTTCACAATCACTTCAGAATATTCAGAGCAAAATTAAATGCATTCAGGGTAATATAATGTAATGTTATAATGACTTGTGATTATTTGAGTAAATTTGCATGAAGGACCAGCAAAATCTACTTTAGCTAGTAAATATTAGCTAAATTTATCTCTTGTAGTGTTAATTCTAGCTAACATTAGCATGCTCCTTTACAGAGACGAAAGATTTAGCTAAGAATATCAAGCTAAACTAGATTTCACTGGTCAATAATGTTCAGATCATAATTCATGTATAACAGCTTCCTCACTTACTCTCAATAAACACTAATCAGGAGGTTATTGAGGGCAATTTGTAAGTGGCCAAGTTGTGGTCGAATATGGTCATGCAAAGGAAGTCATTAAGAGGTGCTTTATAAGTATCCAATGTGTCACTGCACGCTGTGTTAATAAGCAACTAGTTAACGCTGTCTTTCCCAAACATGGGTTGCAGAGCTGTTTTTATTGGGTCCCAGTAAAATATTTGACAATGCATGTCAATAATATGATTTTCCGAATTAAAATAGAATAAGAGTTGACCTCAACAAAGCCACGTGAAATGCAGAGGAGAGGCCTCAGTTATAAAAGACATAAAAGACACAACAAGATGAAAACAATGTAATAAATAGACTTTCAGAGACAGTGTTTTGGCGTCAGTCATGCGTTTGTTGGCGTAAATTAGCATTTGAATGGTTTGTTTGATCACTTGTCAGTGTTAAAAGCAATTGTTGACATTATCTTTCTATCCATGACTGACGTTCTGACATTACAGTAAAGTGCATTTACTTCAACATTGTTCTGACAGTGGAAGAGTCAGTACATTTTTAGAAATTTGGTCATGAGGAGATATAAAATAGATTATTTGGGTCTCAAGCTGAAAAAGTTTGGGAACCACTGAGTTAATATAAAGT
>JAPQRN010000015.1:24456820-24468526 GCA_037367275.1 Coranthus polyacanthus
ATATATACGTATATATACATACACACACTTATATATATATATATATATATATATATATACAGCATCTGCTCTTCTTGTAGGTGAGTATGTGTGTAAAAATGCCTTTGTTCTAACGTATGTGACAGTAATTAGGTGTAAATTGAATTTTTTTCTGTGCGATGCTCTTGATTCTGCAGTGAGATGACATTTAAATGTACAGTGACTCACCATAAATTAGGCTTTGACTCTTTTTATGTAATTCAACAAGTGTGGGCTGGTTAGTGTTTAGTTGGGGCATTAGGTTAACGCCGTTGGATTGATTGCGTCGTCTGACATTATTGCGTCATCACAGGCTACTTTTCTCTGTGTATTGACTGGTCAGGATCAGCTGTTTGCAATATGCTTGATTGGCTACACAGCTGTGTGGCTGATTACATCCAGTCACATCCCTGCAGGTGTTGAGTGGACATTATGTGTACCCCCAGAACGCAGTCAGATAAGTAAGTGCTGAGGAAATTAATTGTGGCAAGGACGAGGAGGCTTCTCTTAAGACCTTTTACAACAGAAACGTCTGACTTTAAAAAAAATGGAAATGACATGCATGAAAACAGTATTTATAGAAGATATTCACCCAATTTCATAACTCGGACATGCCTGTTCATTTCTCAGATTTCACAGTTTTTCACCAACGAACAGTTTACAATGAATTATTCTATTACTTTGCTCCTTAATGTCGAATCAGTCACATCACATGAATATCCCTTTAGTGACCTGCTATATTCTGCTCATCACACCATCTGCTCATATATTCTGCTGTAAACTAAAATATCATTTTTATTTCATTTTTTAAGTCGACATTTAGTCGAGGTTTGGTGTTTCTCGCCTAGGGAAATTTTGAGCATCAAACACTTTTCCGTGCATCAATTTATGCCCTTTCTGTATCAGTTTATGGTGGAAATGTCTTTATTTATTTAAAGGAAAACAACCAGGTAACAATTCGAAATACCATAACAGACTTTGAGGCATTCTGCATTTTTTTCATGTGTTGTATTTATTCTGTTGCAGATCACCTTTTCTCATTTATCCCCGCTGAGGCCACACTCACATAGGCACAATTTACTCACCTGACCTCTTCTATTTGTGGAAGTAACCTCTTTAAACATGCCGGTAAATTACTGTACTTGATTTAAAAAATAGGCTATTTTATGAACCCCTGGATGTTAATAGCTCAAATGTGTTTCAACAGGGATTTTGCTAATGTTCAGGCCTACAACACATTTTGACCATAACCAGTTAAAATATTCTGTTAGAGAATGAGACCTTGTGAAACAAAATAAAATTTAGCTTATTTGCTTATTTCATATTTTATTGACGGGCACAAATGTCCATCCCGTATCCCCTCTGAAATCTGGCCGCACAATTAATGGAATCGCAATTGTAATCGCTGTATCAGCCTGCATATTTATATAATTGCAAAAGGAAGCAATTTAAATGTCCAGACATAGGAGGATTTAGGGTGATCTAATTGCAGAAGTGGAAAAAAAAAAAAACCTCTGTTGTATGGTGACATTTTGGATTTAGTGACACTGAGAAGAGAGAGGTACTTTGGAAAACATGCAAAAAGGAAGTCACAACATGTGTTTTGTATCTTTTTATGCAAGTTTAAGTTTATTTGACCTGACGTTGCATTTCCCTTGATAACCAAGACATAAATCAAAATGTATCACAATATTGCTCACAATAATCCCAGTGTCACCAAATCATACAGTCCTATTGGGAATCATTAGATTAAGGAGTAAATAATCATGGTGCTTTGCATGCAAGAGACAATGGTTAGCTGCCTGTCGGTCATCCGTCAACCGTGATGGCTCCGTCAGGGGCCTTGCCACCGGATTTCTCAGCATTAAGCCAGTATCTGAGCTAAGTAACTGCTGCTCGGGGTGGGAGATATGGCTATATGGTCTATGCAATCTTATATCACAGTAACAGTGTCATGATACAAATATAGTTCTGTAAATTCAATAAACAAATGATGAGCTCGTGTGAGAATCCTGCCCTGGTTTGCTACATACTAGTCTGCCCTGAATATAGCAGAGACATAGTGATGATATGAATGATATTATCAAATCCCTACCAGTGGACACATTTCAACCATTGCATGCTATATACATGGTCATATGGCCCAGTCCAAACTGCAGCTGCTTGTACTTTTATTCATTGTTAGTGGCATTTCACGTTTTTGCTTACTTGTATGGCTCTATTTGCTCGGCATCGGCAGTGTGCTCGCTCTGGCTGTTTTGTTGTTGGATACTCTTTTATCCTCACTGTAGTGTGCTGATAATTAGGGTGAACTTGCTATTAAATTGAAATATTGACATTCATGGCTTCTGCTTGCTTAAGGGTGAGCTGCTACTGGCTGCTCAGCTTATTATGCTGCATATGCTATGTGCGTTTTAATTTGCAGTATGTATGAATTCAATTCCAGTGTAAATAATAATAATAATATGTTTATGTAGCAGATCAGCTTTCTGTCATTGTTTGTTTGCCATGTGCTCGCTTGTTTCTGTGCTCAGTGAGGATTTGAATACCCTGTCATATATGCCGAGCTGGTCATGCTAATCTTCTACTCATAGTTTAAATGTGTTTCAGGGCTTTCCTAAGCTCATGCATCATTTACTCTGGTCACGTGTTTATAATAAAATGGAATAAGGCTGATCTCACGCCTGCTTCTAATTTAGCTTATTGCTGATAGTTGGGTGAAAGAAGATTGTGTATATGTCCAGTAGTGCCATTATATTTAGTTAAAAGTATTGCCCTTGTATAAGACAGTATTAGTGATTTGCTACATGTTCATCAGATGAGAAGGGCCTTGCGAGCATGCAAGTACTATTGTAACATGTTGCATGGATTCATGACGGTGGATCACTGTGTTGTTCTGCAGTATCTGCAGTATGCCAAACATACCCAGATGTAAACTGATCTGGCCAAATTTCTCAGTATGCTGGTCGAGGTGTCTACGTGATATACTGCATCCCACAATGCATTTTGATCATCTTTTTTTTGTTTAACATCGGGTTGCACTTTGTGTAATTAGTGCATTACCTCCACCTGCTGCTGGAGTTTGGACCCGAGTTCGCTATTTACACACATTCAGTATGGATATACGGCTGAGGAAATGTAGGTAGAAACAGCTACATGTGTGCTACATGACTACACGTGTAGAGACATAGAACTACTGAATTATGATGTGATATACTTTTTTACAGATGATTATTTGCAGCGTAAAAATTGCATTCTATTTTTTGCTGCAATTAATTTGAACAATCTGATTCATATGAAACAATTTCCCTGACATTTCTATGTAAAAGCATAAGTAAACTTCTGTAAACATCCATCACCTGACAGGTAATGAAGAAGCATCGTGGGCATACGACTGTGTATACACTGCATTAAGGGTCACATACACTGCACTGTATACTGCAGTTGAAAATAGCTTGTAGTATATGATTCTGAACGCAGCCATACTCTCGCTGCTGCTTGAATCTTGCTCATGCCATGCAGTTTATTACAGCACCCCAAACTCCTTATGTAGCATTTCATGTAGTTGATATAATTATGATTTAATGTTGATGTATAGGTTTATTTTGAGGATCAGCTCTCGGCAGAATCGCCGTCCTTGCTCAGATTAATTGAAAACTCCCATAAACAAAAGCTTTTCTGCCAAATATAACTGTAAAACCATTTACTATAAATGGTCAATTCCAGTCTCTGACTGATTAATCCTCAGTGATGATTTAATAAATTTTTTTATGCTTAGGTTACATTTATATTGATGCACTTTATACTGTACATGCACTTGTTCAAATCATCAAACTGCACGAGGATTGTTTGGCGATAGGTGCTGTCTCTGCTGTTCAGAGTGATGCTTCATGTTTGCTTGCTTTTGAAGTTTCAGTTTGAAATGGCCTATGTTGATGCACAGGCATCAGTTTTTCTGCGTGAGCAAAGTTAGATGTTAAATTAATCAATGTCAACTCTGATTGTTCAAGGCCTTGGAGCCAAAGACTGACAGCTTTTCATCCTCCAGCTGCAGCATACATGTCCCAGAAGAGACACCACATCTGTTCCAATCATTAGAGAGTCACTTAATCCTCATTAGTGAGGAACCGCCAATAGAGAAAATATATGATAAAAAAAAAAAAACAGTCAATCAACGCCATAGAAAACTATGTGTTTTCTCGAGAGAGCTGTGGCAGTCTGGATCCCTCGATCGTGCATGTGAATAAACCAAATGGTGTATCACAGTATTACTCAAGTTCGAGAGTTCAACAATTTGAATTTGAACTGAACAATTATTGAACAACATGAACATGTTGGCTGTAGCTGTTTATTTTTTCAAGCTTGCAAACACATTGCATATTAAAATGCCCCTGCAATTCATAACCAAAAAAAAAAAAGAGAAAATAACCCCTACGCTATTCAGCAGTGATCTTCATTGGCTATTCAATGATTCCACAAAAAACTGGGACATATTCAATGATGGGGTTGGGTGATCATTAACATTATTGAGAATTATATAAGACATTATTAATTATTAAACTCTTGTGGTATAGTGTAAAAAAAGTTTTTCTATACAGATGAAGTTGACTAATACTGTATAATAGCGTGTTGATTTAAAGATAGTTGCACATGAAGTACCATGGCTCAATCAGATGCACAACAATTATATTTTTCCTTTTTTTTTGTATTAACCTCTGTTATCATACAACAATCAACGCAGATCTGCCATGGGTGCATTACTGCCATGAGACACTGTAATGACAGTAATTGGTTATGTGACTCTTCCCTAATCTCTTATGCAGACGTAGAAATTACCTGACAAGTGGCTTCTACAACTGAGCGACCTCTCCTGAGGTACTGCTCATGAAACCAGCCTATTAACTGTGTTGACAAGTACGTCGTCTTGTCAGGTGTGTCAAGCCTTTTCCTGTGAAGCTCCTTATAAGTGACTTCAGCACATGAAAAAATCAATTCTAAAAATAAACAGAGTAACAACTAAAGAGTGTGTTCAAGGGCTGTCATCCTCAGTTGTTGGCAAGCGTGACATGACAATTCTCATTTTTAGATGCTTTCCTCTTGACCTTAGTCTTGTTTCAGCTAACCTTTCAGCTAACATTTTTTATGTCTGACTCAAATTTACCTCAGTGCTCTGATTCATCATTTGGAACAGTCGGTCAAGACAAGGAGTCTTGGCTCCGGAAAGTCTTTGATGATTTTTCTTCAATCCAGACATGAAGTCTGTGGAGACATCTCTAGGCAGCTGGTGTCTTCTCAGTGCACCAGTTTTCAATTTCTCTGCCATCATGCTAAGCTCGATGACATAGTTATCAGAGGTCGGGCTTCGGCATCATCCTCGACATTCCTCACATGGGACATGGGTGCTTATTTCTGAGGTTAAAATTACTCCTAAAGAGGTTTCAGGGTGATGTCTTTGTCAGAATATAACTTTTCCAGACATTATTTTGCAGCCTGACCTCACCAGAAATAAGACAATAAAGGTAGACTTTGATTTGGCATATTTATGTGTTTCCTGCAAAAAGAAAGGCGAAAAAATCTGCACACCGGTAAAGCTCCCGTTAGGGCTTATTTCAGCTGTGACGTTTCGAGCAAAGTTGCTGTTCTTCAAACTTTTGAAGTGTGTTCTGAAGACTGAAGAACAGCAACTTTGCCCAAGTATGGGAGCTGCACTGGTGTGTGGATTTTTCTTTTTTCGTCTTTGGCATTGATTATCCAGCACCCAGTAAGATGAGTTACTACGGGGATGTGCATGCCTTTGTTCTTTATTCTTTCCTTACTTATTCTTTACTCCATCTGTGGAACAACGAACCATAATGACCCAGTAACAACCCATAACGACTAGCTAGCTCATAGGAGACATACAAATTTGAGAAAGCACTCCATTGGATGCTAAAGTGATACATGCCCCCGAGTGCAAGACAAGTCATAATTTTTTTTGTGTTTCAAACTCTAAATTACCATTATGAATACCTACTATTCTGTCATCGTTAGGGCAGATATTGTTTTGGTGATCTGTGGCACAAGACGTCATATAAAAACACTTTTTTCAAAACATCATTAAATTTCATTTCATGGGGATAGTGGGAATTAAAACAAGCACTTTTTACATATGAGCCTGATGGGAATGGGAATTAGTGCACTTAAAAAAAGAAAGTGACAAGATGGAGTAACGCTGGTCTCTGTGGAATCAAATAGAGGAGACCAGTGTTTGTGTCTCATTTCTAACCAAAGTCCATTGTTTGTTTTTGTTTGTTAACACATTCACATTCTTCTTATTATCTGTGATATTTTCCTAACCCCAACCAAATTGTTTTTGTGCCAGAACCTAATCACCTTATCATTGTCACTGCCTTAATGCAACAGTTATTTTAAGTATTTTGTGCAATTATGTCATTTTGGGAATCATTGGCAGTCTGCTGTGTTGTGAGGCCATGTTGTATTTAGACATGTATAATTTCTAAATACAGATGTAAAAAAGATAATTTAGTTGGCAAATCAGACTGATTAATAGTATCAGTATCTCTGACTGACATTATTTTTTTTCACTGTTTTCTGTTCTGTGTTTTTATGTAGCTCTAGAAAAGTAAGGAGTCACGACAAGATACTGGGATCTGCACCGGGAGAGAATACATGGATTTGATGCTTCCCTTGGGTTAAAACACTTAAATGTAAATGTAACGCTTTGAGAAGTCACTGGTGTTTGTTGTTTAACATATGAAGCCAAACGGGCGTTGCATTGTTATTGGCCAAAAAAAGAAACGCGTTTTGCAGATTTGCAGATCTGAAGTACTGAAGAATGAAAGGAGCTCATGAATGTATCACCTTATAGTGAAGCCCTGTCAGTGACACGGACACATGAACCGAGTCCTCCCGTAGAGCTGCTGGAGAATAAACAATGTGCCGCATGTGAAGTAGCTGAAGTTGATTCAAAGCTGGGCAGTCTCAGAGGTCATCTTCCCAAAGTCCTCACTTTTGTGTTCACTGCTTCTATGGGGAGTCTGCTTGTGCATGTGGCTCGTTTACTTTATGGTTTATTTTGATGTTTTTAACCATTAGCGGATTTTAGTCATCAATACACATTTGGCACATTGCCTGAGCCCTACTTTTCAGCTAGCGAGGAGAGATGAAGGCAATTTAGGGTGTGATTTTTGTCAGCAATTTAAATCCTGTCAACTACATCAAACAACTATTATTTTAAGAAGTGTTAGCTGGCCAGTTTGCTTCAGAGGCATTCTGGGACCTTTTCTGCACCTCAAAATCTTTCATTTCCATAGCCGCCTTGGTGTGAATGCCTGCTGCAGGCGGTGTTTCCCTATGGAACACAAGCTCTTCATTATTAAAGGGCCCTTGCCGACCATCCTCCACACTCCTCTGACCTAATGACTTTCTGGAGAGCGGAGCTTCACTTTAAAGCTTATTCCTGTTTTGCTCTTTCTTCATCTTCCTCCGGAACATCAGCCAAAGCACTTCATCCTTGTTTTTATACCAATTGTTAAGATGAGAAAATGGGATTGGCCTTTTGTGGCATTAAACATTGATGTGTTTTCTTACACACATGCACACACAGCGAAGAACTAAAGTTTAACGAGACAAAAGAGAAACTACAAGTCTTTGTGATTAGGCAATTTAAATGAGAAAACGTGTATTTGAAATGTTGGTGTGTTACCTTGTTGAGCGGAAGTCTTATTTTAAATGGAAATTGTAAGGATGTTACTCATTAAATATTGTTAGATGTTATTTTCAGAGAATCAATATTATCCTAGTAAAAAGCAACACAAATGCATTCTCAGAGAGCAAATTAATTGAACACAATAAAAGGAGAAGATTTGTTCTGATTTATACACTCTTTAGTCATAGTCTTGGATTCATGACACTAAGCTCTTTCAGCACCAATATCAGCAACTTCAGCAAAACAATATCTTTGAAATATATTCCTGCTTAAAGCAAGCCGCACTAGTATTGTGTAAGACACAGAAATAAAATACTGTCCTTAAAAACAAATATGTTCAAATATATGCTTGAATGATAAGATAGCAGTGGTTTTGTGGTGTGTTGTTTTGCATGAGTCATTAGTGCCATTATAGTAAATTACATAGCCAAGGCTTTCTATATAAGCTGCAATTTGGAGCCACCAGACCAAGGAAGAAGACAAACAGGTAATTGACATTGCTGTAGGCGTAACAATGCAAGGATGACTAATTTAAGTGATTCAGAATTTAAACCCTAACTTCTTTGGTGGGAAGAAAGCAGCAATCAGCATCGAGCAAAAATCTCATCAGTTTGCTTCACAAAAACGACTTAAATGACGCTCATGATGCGGCATTTCTGCACAGCCCTGGAGCAAATGTGTCCTCCGATAATCAATCCCCAAAGCAATGTATGTAATTTTCATAATGACTCTTATTGTGTAATGAGTCATGTCTGCGCTACAGTTTTTACTTAAAGTGTGCACTGATGAATATAATCCAGTTCATGGTTAAACAAAGGAAACGAGATGGAAAGAAAGAGGGAAAGTGTCTTATTTTCTTTCTGTTATTATATTCAATTTAACCAATATGTTTAAACGGAGAAATATGGCAAAAAGGACAATTTAGGAAACACTTGATGAGTTATTTAATTCAAGCTGTAGGTTATGAAATGTCTGCTGGCTTGCTGACTGTTCCTGGTGCTGTTGCAGTATAAAAACTATAGGTCGACTGATAGTGGGTTTGTCAAAGGCCGATATCATCTCGCCCCACCCCCAAAAGCTTTTTACATTTGAAAACGCATTACAATGTCCGAAACGGACTACTTTCACTTTATTAAAAACAGAGTGACTCTTGAACTGAACACCAAGTCAAAAGTTGTCATCTTTTGAGCTACATATTATTTAATAATAATAATAATAATAATAATAATAATAATAATTTTAACTATCGGCCACTAGGCACCAACTTCAGCTGATACAGATAGTTGAGAAAATGTTCTGTCGACACGTTGTAAAAACTGAACTTGCAAAACAACTAGGGCTGGGGAATATATGGAAATAAGTCGATTAATCTGGTTTTTGTTTTCTGAAAATTGTGAAACATGCCAAAAATATGGATTATTCCTCTGAAGTCTTTCTTGCTCGACAAAAATGCAACCTGCATTTGTTTATTGTAATATATTAATTGGTTGATGATTAATTTATGTAGACAAGTGTTTTTGAATCATGTTGTGTCTTGAGTTCATGTAGACAGAGAAACATCCATTAAATTTACAAATCATCCATAACAGTGAGAAAAATCTGAGATTCACATGATGTGATGGGTTCAGTACATTAATTTTGTATAAAATAGTGAAGGTACAGCAACAAAGCTTTCCATTTCAGTAATGTCAGCCATATCCTTGTATTTATGTTTGCAGCATACCTTGACATGTTTTACAGACTGGAAGATGGCATTCTACCTTTTTGTTTATCCATGAATAGACAGAAAAGTTGACATCAACATTCCTTTAGAAAAAGCAGATGTTACGTCTGATGCAGACGCAGCTATATGGCGTTTGCATCTGTACATTTTCATTTCAGCTGCAGCTGTGTCTAATGTCTTGTGTCACTTTGCTTCTTTCCTTAATGGAGGTCAATTGCAGAAACTGCTGTTAAGTACTTGTAAGTAATGAACACAAAAGACGAGGATTCAGAGAGCAGCATTTCACAGGAACAAATAAAAATGTGTCCCTTTGACTCATTAATTACTTCTTAACATGTGTCTCTGTTCAAGTATTTGGGTAAAAGGGAGAGAATGTGAGAGGATGACACTCAATTGCAACATTATTTGCACCTTTTTTATGGTTATTTACACAAAATAGAAAATATCAACTCAAAGGTAAAGTTACAGTTAACTGTGAAAGCCATGCTAAGAATACATTAAGTGACAAGGTTGGGAAGGCATGTTTGATACAGACCTGATTAAAGATTAGGTTCTGTGCACTGCAATTTCTCAGCAAAGTGACCCCTAGCCATATATGTATTCACACACTTTGATTTTGATTGATCAGTCTTGTTTGGAACAACTCTGATGTACTTCATTTTTTAATAGACTTGAATAAAAGAGGAATCACTGTCTCCAAATGTTTCAATTGTTTTAATACCTTAATTGAGATCATTTCACTTTACTTCAGGGCAATTTATCGGTATTTTAGTTTATTTTCTTTTGCCTTTTCACGCAGTTGATCATCTTTACATTGAAGATTTTACCAGGACAGCCTAACAGTGCCACTTACATTAATAGTTTTATTTCCAGAGAATCTGGATACACAAAGCAACTCCCCACACTTATCAGCACACTGTGTTGGTGACCTGTTGTGTGCCGACACATCCAGTAGTGAAGGACTATGGAGCTCGTTTCTAACCTCTAGTAATGGAGTTAGCTGATGTCGAGAAACTATCAGCTCCCAGCTCAAAATAGATTCCGACACAAACTTTGAGTTAGCACAAAATCACGTGCAAATCTCCACATTGAAACTTTGATTAACTGTGTGTGGTGCTGATCAAAGAATGGTTGGGGTCACTGTCAGGCAAGGGGCAGGCCTGAGAAAAGTACAGTATATCTCACTGCCATCTTTCATGGAAATATGATTCATCTAGGGCAGATAGCTGTACTTATAGGGATAAAGGAAACTCTGCTGCAGTCTTGCTCCCTCTGCACTTTTAATTAAAAGAGGCTGTGAGAGTGTATAAGGCACCTTGCACCTCGGGGAGATGCACCATTTCGTATTTCATTTTAATAGCTGGTTTTATTTTGCAAAGGACCTTCACCTGGCACCTCTTAACTAGTGCTGATCATAGACAGCAGTCATTTGAGGAGAAAATTGAATTTTTATTTTGTCTGTCACAGTTTCAGGCGCATGACAATATCTGAGGACTTGTTTTTTTGTGGGTTTTTTTGATGAGGTATTTAGCTTGAGGAAGTGGGTGTTTTTGCATTGGTGCATTTCACAAAGCTGTTCTTCCATCACAGGTTGAATTTTTGTGTGTGTATAATAATGTTGCTGGATGTTCCATGGACACGTTTGTACTTCATGTATGTATGTATGTGTTGTGTAATTTCCGAGTACTACCACCTTCAATACATGATGTAACTTCCACAATGTGAAGTCAAATGTTTTCACTGAATGATTCAAGAGGACTAGATGAGAGGCATTAGAACAGCTGGAGTCAAACTATGAAATAAGGAACTTGAGGGTGAAAAATCTTTTCAAAGAGAGAGTGTTGAAACACTGCGAACCATTTCAATCAGCCCAAAGCAGCAGGAGACTGCAGCTTCCACATTCAACATGGTCATAGATCGGTGCAATATGGGCAGCAGTGATAACGGCAAACAACAAAATGCAAAACCCTGACTGCTGCCTGCACCAACAGTCTGAACTTTTCACGTGTCTTTGAATGTGGATGTTGTTTTGTGCTCAACATGAGCTATGCTTATCTATATTTCCATAAAAAGCACAAAAAACTTTATACAGGAGAGGATTGAGAACCATCACTGAAATACCAAAGAGCTCAGCGGATTTTTGAGTATTCTGTTGTCTCTACATTTGTCTTCACACTGAGCTGCATTGAGACATTTATTAAAGATGCAGGTCATTTGACAATAACCAAGAGCATCCAATCCGACATGGGGGTGGGGG
>JAPQRN010000015.1:24468536-24489992 GCA_037367275.1 Coranthus polyacanthus
ATTGACAGATGGGTCAAATTACCATCTTATACTGAAAACAGACAGTACTGAGATGTTTTCTTTTGCTTTGGGCTATCTGCTGCTTCAAGAAAATGAAATTAGAAAAGTGCTTCAGAGCTGGCCTAGAGAGAGCCATGTTTCCCAGAGTTTAGTACAGCACCAAGAGGAGCATGATGGGTAGTTTTTTAAAGTCCAAATTCTTTCAAATCAGTCATGCAGGAACCAGTAGGTCTATGCTGTAAATGCTTATTTATCTTCATCTTAGTCTTCCAATGTATAGCATGTCATAGTATTTTGCTTATTATAGTTGAAGTTCCATTTTCATTTGGTCACCGTACCTGTTTTGACTTCTGCGTAGTTTAAACATGCATTCTGCTATGTCCTCAAGGGCCACACTTTAGAAGTTCAACTAGGTGTGTGCGATGTAGCCAAAATCTTCTAATACAGTAGATGTAATTTTATTGTATGTATACCACAATGCACAATACTCTTTTGTAAATTAAAGTAAATCTTATACTGTACTTCACAAAACACATTTTCGCTGTTTGGATTAACCTCATTCTGTGTCACATTCACTCTTTCCGTTTTGTTCATTGTTGCCTTCAATTTTCCCGCCTGTGTCCATGTGGAAGAACACAAAACATCGCTGTTAAGTGTATGATTTGCAGCCCACAATATATAAACAATAGAGCAGAATATGAAACAACAGCATTAGAAATAATTGTTAGACTACCTGTGATTTTGTTATAGAAATTCAATAAAATAGTGCTTCAAATGGTCTTTTGATATTCTGTTTTTTTTTTTTTAAATATTAATAATTCTATTTGATTAAAACTAGATTGCTCTTCAATATCTGATGTTTTTAATTTATGTCAGATGTTACTGATAAAATTGGGTTTTTGTGTAGATGTGGCCAGATATTTAACTCACATTTACACACACAAAAAACCCTTTACAAGCCACATTTCTGACACATTTTGACTTTTCACTACTTTGTCAGAGTGGCCTAATAATTATTTCCAAAGCTCTAAATCCAACTGTATTATAATATTATATGTTTCCTGGCCAGCCCTCATGCAAACATGCAAAAAACAGCCTTAAGCTTAATGTCATATACTGAGGAATGCGGAGCTTCACAGCCTCCAAATTCCACTATGCTGTCACAGTGAATGACTTACCAGATGGGAATTTAACATTTCCTTCATGTGCAGCTATGTCACAAAATTTTCACATTCACAAAACTCTGACATGAGATGATTTTTGTTGCTAAACCTGACAGCTAGGCATAGTATTTTAAGACTGTGTAGGTGTCATACAATATACCATTGTCACGTTGACTGACTAGAAGACAACATATCTGCTTTAGTCGTGCTGTGACACAGCCTTTGTGATTTTATCACATTATTTCTGGCACAGGAATATGCCAGCGGAGAGCCGAGCTGGGGCCTCGCCACAGCTTAGTGCCCTGCGAGTATGATGGGATTTACTGATAATGTTAACGTAGTCCAAAAACCCCTCTGTACACCCACGTCCTAACTCCCACCCCACCGCTGCCCACCATTGAATTGGTGGCCCAGGACCAGAGAATGGAAACCTGATACACTGAGCCAACACATTTAGTGTGAAACATTGTGTTTACATTTAAACGGTGCCAATTTACTGCTTAAGAGCAACCATTATCAGTTCCATTGAGGCCAAGATAATTGACTGAGAATTTGATTTTCTCAGTCCAAACATGATTATGGTGTTGCTTAGTGGGTGTCTGCAAATGCTGATTTGTTGCAGGTTGTTGAGGCTGGAATTGAATCAAAGAGGAACTATTGATAAAGCTATTTCTCAGGCCTTGAGAAAATTGTGCTACAACAGCTTTTTGCAATGTTTGAACAAATGAATATTGGTTGATTAGAACATAAATATAATTATCACAAATCAAACGCCTTGAGTATTTGAGTACCATTCATTATTCATAGGGATAAGTGACATTTTCCTCTGAGTCGGTGTGGACTTCCTATCACATTACATCATTTTCCCAGGCTGCAGTGCATGATTTAATTGAAAGGAAAAAAATGCAGTCCTTTATTAAACTGAAACCCACTCATACTGGCTGGATAGTCGGTGGGTTTGAGTAATCCTTGTCTCTGTCCATCATTATCATGTACTTTCTGAAGGAAGCTGGTAGCCGCTGACATTGAAGTCTGTTGTAAAATATCCCAGGTGGCATGCCATAAGGGCAGAAGCAGGTGGCGAGGAGTCTTCGACATTGACTTAGAAGAAAGTGCATATTAATCAGTGCGAAAGAGTTCAGCTTGACTTTCACACTTTAACAGTACACTGAAATTCTTGTCTTTTCCAAACCTTGCTTTGATATCTTTCCTCTGTTTCCTCTGTTTCGTGCCAAAGAAAACACAGAATATTGCAGCTCGTGCTCCACTGCAAACACTTTTTTTATTATTAGCTTGGCAGTCTGTATTGCTTTAACTTCACTATGAGCCTCATACACACATACACACACGGAAAACGGCTTGAATTTAAGTGGAGGGTGGTTGCAGACAAAATATAAGAACCCTCACTTTTTTATCTTAAATAGCATTGTTAGCAAGCGAGTTACATCTCCCTCGTGGTTTTCTCCTTGTGTTAAAGTTATAAAAGTTTATCTTTTACTTAAGTGTACACATGATGTGCACTAGCATCTGACTCTTCCATCAAAAGCATGGATGACTGGGTCAGTATTTAGTTGAACTGTTCCACCATTCCAACATTTGTGATGCATTTCAACAGAGGTTCATTGTATGTTTAGATCATTTATTTTAGAGCATTTTGTACCCCAACATAAAATAAATCACAAAATGGCTGAACAAATATATTTTCTCTTCATCTCTCAAATTCAGTATTGAAGGCTAAAACTGTATTCAGTAGCTGTATGTGGCTTAAACAATGACAATAACAATTCACTAAATGCAAGCATTAGTACTAGCACTACTTAGCAGGTTGCAGTATAATAGCCTTAGTGCACAAGTGTTTTGTTTGTGTATTCAATCTAGTTAAGTGAATGTGCTAATGTTGCTTAAAGGTTAAGCTAGCTGAAGTTTTATTTGCCAGTCTGCCTGACTCCTAACCTTTTACCACATTCAGCCTTGCCTGTTGTGCTTGTTGTCTCTCTCTTCCTTCCATTTTCTCGTCCTCTGTACCCTGGCTTTTCTTTTTTAAGACCATGACTTTTTGTGAGCCATTGCGACAACTGGCATTCTTGGCTTCACTAAGTGTCAGACACACCGGTTGTGTCTTTGGATAGAACAATGCTCGTGTTCCCACCACACTGACAAAGACAAGACATTAATGAGACTTTTCTCAGTCAGAAAATTATGTTACCAAAATGCCTCAGACTACAGAACAGTACAACTTTATATCTTATAGTTGTTGAGAATATACTTGTTGTATCTATAGTTGTTCTGTACATCCATGATGGTGAGCAACTAATGATTTCTGGACATAAAATATGAAGATACTGAATGTAGCGCTTATGTAATCAAGTTTCTCCTTTTGGGAACATTTAAAGCAATGGGCATAGAAAGCCAATTATTACACTCTGCAAAATCCTGTCTGCGAGTTGAAATTTTTGTGTAAAACTAGTTATCCCATGGAAAGGCCAAGGGATAACAACGATATGGACGTTAGAGAACATTTCATAGTATCCAGCCCAAAATAGAAAAGCCTTTCCACTGTAAAGCATTGAAAGTAATCAGTGTGCTTGGGAACATTCAGATAATTGATTTGATGGAATAATGGAATATCTGGTGGGGGTATAGAATTCAGTAGTATGTTCAATAACCTAGTCCTGCCTTTCCCAAACTTAGGGTCAGGACCCAAAATGGGCCATGGAGCTGTATTTATTACTTACTTATTTAAAACAAAAGAAGAGTTTATAAATGCCATGTGAAATGCAGAGGACCTCAGTTGTAATAGACATGACAAAACGATATAATGATGAAAGCATTGTGAAAAAAAAAACATAATAAGACAGAAAACAAGGCCGCAAAGATGAAAATAACGCAAAAGACATAAAAAAGGCATGTCACGTCGTGTCTGTTAGCTGTGTGTACGTTTGATTGTTTTTTTCACATTAATATTTTGGGTTTTGAGCTGAAAACCACTGGAAACCACTGAGCTGCCAGTCAGTTTTTATTTTATTTGACATTGACCTATGGTGGCATCTGCAAAGTTTTGAGGTTTGTGTTTTGTCATGTACTGCAGTAAAAAATCTCCTGTGACTGGGACGCAATGCAATGGTAGTGACAGGGGCCTTTCAGTGAATAGCTTCTAATCATGTCTAATGTTCCATGTAAGAGTCAACCCTGTCTCTGTCCTCCCTCATCAGACACCACACTATGCTGGTGTTAAGTGCGTGTGTGTCTGTGTATATACTATATATATGTGTGTGTGTGTGTGTTCTTGTGGCAGAGGTTGACAGCAGCACATTTGGCTTCTCAGCGGACCATGGAACTGCAACTCCGACTTGGAAGTGCTCAGATGTCTCTTCATAGCCAGGTCTCTTGGCGCGTGACCTTATTCCCTGTGACATTTTCAGCCATTAATCTGCAGACGTATAGTGATGGAGTACCTCTCTTGGGCTACATTGTGCTCGTGTCACATCATTTTTTAGATGGCATGGAGGTCGTGCAACCCGGTGATAGTGGCGCTAGAATTAAATTTACCTTTGATTAAATTTGCTCCAACATGAGGTTGCCGCTGGATTGTTGACATTTTTCATGATATTAACAAGGTATACTGAATCCTCCTTAATAGTTTTAAATGAGTGTTCATTTTTTTGCACAGATCAAGCCAGTTAACTGCTTGCGCCTGTGTGGAAAATACAATTCCACAATCAGGAGCGTACGATGTGTGAATCAACGTGCGACCTCTTCAAGAAGAAAATAAAGATGAAAGTGTAATGTTTAAAAAGGAACACATATTTTGTTAAAAATAAATATAAGCGTGGGTACAGTGGGTATTTCAAAGGTGTTACTGATTTGCTTGTTTAAAAACATATGACACACAAATAAGTTTGCATTTCCAATATTAACAAAAAGATGAATATAACTCCAGAAAATACTGTTTCTTTGACATGAAACTCAAATTATACCATGAAACGCATCTTTGTTGGACTTTATACCTCTGAATGCTTATCAAAAGGGATTAGTTATTTAGTGAATATTTATGAGATGTGCTTTGACAAAAGCGTCACTTCAGAGTTGTCAAAAATGTCATCTTTGTACAAGAGGCTGTAATCTTCATATGACTGACAACTTCTGAAAGCCTCTCTGGCAGAACATCTTAACGGTGCATTGGATAATTAGCCTGACAGTTGTGCTGCTTTTCTTGCTGACCTCACTGTAGCTGGATTACAAACTCATGGCTCATATGCCACTCATATTTGTAATCAAATTGTTTATTGGTGTTCTGAGGTGTTCGGGCTAAGCTTGGCTGAGGACTGTCAGTGACTTGCTGTCTCATGCACACAAGAAGAGCAAACTAGGGAAAGCAGGTAGATTTAGGCTGTCAGGTGTGTTTTAGTGAAAGGTTAGGCCTGTCACTAAAACAGGGCTGTGGAACAAAGCTGCCTTACACTTACAGCAGCACATCTGTCCTGTCCTATCGACGCTGCTTTATCTCAGCCAGTAATAACATTTTATAGATCTGTTGACGGACTGTCCGAGGCAGTCATTACGTACCGTTTCTCTCTTATCAGAGAGGGCTGAAATAGCGTTAATGTTTGCTTTCTGTTCAGCGGGCATTGAGTATTATGGCCACAGGTTGTGGTGAGCCGATGCCTTACAATTCCTGGCGACCCATTCTCCCTAATAAATTGTAAAATCAGTGCTGCAAGTGGAAGACTTCAGTCCCCAACGTCAAAGCTGTGACTTTGCACGGAACATTTATTTTTGTGGTGGCAGATGTTGCTCTAGCCTTTAATAATGCTTTGGCACCAAGCATTCTGGCAGGCAACAAAAATCCCTCACTTAAAAAAAGATATTTAATTGCATGATGTTAATGTTTTCCTATGTCCTCTTCGAGCCATATTGCCTTGTTTGCTTTCCAGAGTCTTCGCTGATCTTTGAGAAATGGTAAATAATAAGATGTCGCACAGTGAGAGGAAGCATACTCAGAGTTTGGGCTGTTTATTTAAAACTGCAGGAGATGAAATCAAGTGGGGGAAAAAAATTGCCAGATTTTAAAAAATACCCACCTTCCCTCTACAGCTCTCTCCTCTCAGTCCAAATCAAAAGACTAAATATAAATCTAGATTACCTTATGCTGTTTTATGCTATTATGGAAAAAAAGAAGCCACGTTTCTGAGCTTCTGTGTCAAGTCACGGAGCAAAGCAGTAGTCGATGTCCTGTGTGACGGAATCTGATCTGCGATTGGTAATTACAACTGTCATGTATTCAACGCCCATACCTGTCTGAAAACACTTGTGATTACCCAAAGGCAAGGAGTAGATGCAGAAGTCTTGTGTCCTCTCAGACCACTTGAATGACAATATACTGGAAGGTAATTATAGAATTTTTTGCCCAGTGATGCTAAAAGAACTATCAAGAGCTGCAGCTTTAAGTGATAATTTCTAACTCAACTTGCCACTCCTTGCCACAGATGTAGGAAAAAATTGGAATTCCCATGGCACTCTGTCTTGACCCGACATGTGGGCTGCAACCTCCGTCTTTTGTGGGGTGGTATTGACAGGCAGGCCGAAGAAAAAAGCCACAGTATTACACCTCCAGCTGTTCCAATTTCTCATCTCTGCTTCTGAAATGATGCCGCTGCCGCTGTAAGCTTGAAACTGAATTAATAATGAACAAAGTCAATAGGTCCCAGGATCCTATTCTCCCAGGTATCACCTTCAAGTGACTTTGCCCAGGTACTGAAGTAGCAAGTACCGAGAGAGATACTACATATTTACTGCTAGAGTCGGGACTCTCTGTACCCTATTACTATGTGAAAATATGATTGTCACTCTAGGTGTTTTATCATGTAGCACCTCCGATTTAAACTACTTATGAGGCTTTGTTGTTGAAAATGAAGGGCAATTTCCAGAGTAATTATGTCCAGCAGCAAATGTCCCTTTTGCATGTTTCCCCTTTTAGATCCGAGTGTTAAAGGAAACCATCTTCTGTCTAGCATTTCTGTCACTTGTTTACTTTCCATTCATTGTCCAGGACATTTACAATTTCTGCTGAAAGACATTTCAATTTAAGTGCGTGTAAGTACTCGGAAATGAGATTGTTCTGCGTCTGTTTTGTGCAAACTAATAAAATATGCATCAGCTGGATGCTATTTGGAGCCCCGCTGATCAATACGTGTGCTTGTGTTTTTTTATGAGAATTCTCTGAAGAGAAGCCTTGTCAATCTGTCAGAGATCATTAACAAAGCTGGTGGTGTGATAGATTGTGGCTCTGATGGAAAAGAAAATCAGGTACGCCTGACATTAACATCCTGTTGCCAATTTTCCATTTGTCTTGTTACCAATTCATGGTGCTGAGAAATGGGTTCAGTAAACACACACTGAACATTTTCCATTTTCACTACACTAGACCAGCAATTCTGGCGTTGATGAATAGCCGAGTATCACAGAACAGACTCTATGCATAATCCCCTATGCTGTATATATATATATCACAGCTATTTGCTGCATTTTGCAATTATCTAGTTATTATGAAATATATTTTTTGATTATCTTATAAATCTGCATTTTGTTAAGCAAAATCTCTTCTTCAGCATGACCAGAAGCTTGTTTTGACCTCATATTTTTGGGTTTTTCCATGATATTGGCATGCAGCCAACAGGTAATGATAACCAGTCATAACCAATGTAAGTTTCTGTGACACAGCCATCAAGTTTAGCCCAGTTACCATATGTTTTGGCCTGCACTTAAACAGAAACTGAAAGTATAGTAGAAATTATCCGGAGAATAGCCACACTTAATGGACCTTAAAACCATATGGCAGTGCCTGCTGCACTGTGGAAGTTTCCAGCTTAATTGAGCAGTTATGGAAAGTTGCAAATCTGCCTAAATGGAAAATGTTAATAAAAATCAAGCTGCAATATAAAAAAGAAACATTTTTTTATTATTTCATCAGGCAAGTTCTTACAGGCCTATTTATTATTTAGTAAGGACCAGTTCTTTTTGCCCATAGGTCCATTTTGTGCGGTCAATACTGTATACTGTAGCACATATTTTTCGGAGACTGTGCTCATATTATGCCCATATTGGCCGTATTGGATTGGATTAAAACTCTGGACATGCCATGGTGATTTACTTTCCCCTTTTCCTTTTGTTAAACTAAATCCACCTGACACATTCACACGCTAACCAATAAAACCATACTCTTGTACTGTTGGTCACAGAGCAGCTCTGCTGGAGCAGTCACAGATTCAATAAGTGTCTTTCCTTGAGGGCACCACAAAAGTGCAATAGTTGTTCAGAGAGAAGAGAGCTGCTATGTCTGGATTTGTGTCTGGCACAAACAGTGCATACAGTAGAAGTGCGTCAAAGTTTTGTGTACACCTGAGAAGGTTGTATGGGAGGATTGCTGGGTCCCACGATGAATCGGACTGAAATGAGATAGCTTTGTGTTTGGCATACGGATATGTTGGGTGCAGCGATGCATGTAGACAAATGAGGGAGCGATAAAGTCTGTCAGCTGCAAATGATTCCAAAATCATGAAATGACTGCACTTTATTCAAAATATCTTGACTACATGATGGAGCTTGTATCTCTGTTTTGTGTGTGTGTGGGTGTGTGTGATATTCTTTGTTTTTTTCTTGACATGGATGAACTTTTTTTCTGGGGCGCAGGTGAAAAGCTTTCACAACACGCCATATGCCAGCTGGTGGATGTTTATCATTAGAACTCAAATCCTTCATGTTCATATATATATATATATATATATGTATATGCTTTTGGTGTTAACTGTTCATGGGGCTTTGTTTCTCATTTCCATGTACTGACAAAGATACCTGTATTGATATACTGTATTTAGGAGGTGCAAATGTTTATCTTTTTTTGTTTGGTTGGATACAGTCAAGAGTGTGAGTCTGTTGCCTGAGAGAAAACACTGGCCATTTGGCCAGCTCATTTACTCTCCGCCTCACTGTTTCTTTCAGTACACTGTAGCAGTGAGGAAAAAATGTGCTCATTATCCTTCCCTCAAAACTCAGCTTTTTCCCCATTACTATTCCATGCCCAATTAATTGGCACATACAAAAGGTGGTGGCAATTATTTCTGGCAATACTGCAAACTGACAGTATCGCAAAAGACTGTTATTTAAGCACACATGAGTTGAAGAAAGCAAAACTTAAAAAAAACAAATAAAATATCAGTTTGTGATTTTAGGTATCCAATATAGCTTTGGCTTTTTTTTCAATTTACCTAGTTTATTCGAGATAAACATTAAGTCTAACTGATAGTGTTTTTATCACTGTAGTATAAAAACAATTGTATTTGAAAAGCATTATAACACAATTAGTTTTATTACAATGATAGCAGTGTGATAAGATCACATGAGATCTGTCTCAGTAGCTCCTGATGGGACTCGTTCATTGAGGAGGTATTAAATGAGTGATAAAATTAAATTACTTCCCTGAACAAGTGTCTGAATTTAGAACATAGATGTAATTTCTTTTTGGTTGTAATTTTCATTTAAGGTCTATAATTGAAAATGAGAAAGTAGTGATGATTATGTGTCCTTTTTAAATGAGCGAAGTTTTGTGGCTGCTCAGCTGAGAATTGATACAAAGCGTTTATAGAGATGAGGAGACATTGTTCTCCTAAAGCACTGAAAATTGCTTGAAACATATCATAGCAGATATGGCTGTACTTAGTAATTAACGAGAGAGAAAGAGGCCGCTCAATCATATATTTAATGCTTTACATCATTGAAGAAACTAAAATTAGAAACAAGTGTGCCGTAACAATGCCAGATACACGGTTTGATTCATAGAGGTGTTCATTGACCACTACACTGTCAAAGGATTTTTTTAACAAATATGATGCAATTAAAAGATACTGTCAGAGCCAACAACAACATAACAGCAAAATATTATTCACTTCATATTGTATTAGGGTAGCCAAACAACCACAAGCTGATTTCCTTGGAGATAAACTGGTCATTAAGCTACGGGTGGCACCTGGCATTTCATTCAAACAGCCTACAAAACACCACTTATCAGACCAAGCTGGACTTGCTTAAATTGACTTCTGAATAAGTAAAAACTGCTGCTACATGTAAATGAGCTGATATGATTTGATGTCTGCTTGCACAGATTAAAAAGTAGATGCACTGCGTAAATGCTTGACACTCATATCCCGCACAGATGGGCCTTTCAGTTGATGTCATCTGTTGTCCGATGTGCTGACAGAAATCCTTCATTTAAAGGAAATTAGCATTTGAAAATGACGTTCTGATCTTTGGTGGTGTGCAACATTTAGCTGTTTTGTATTTGCATGTATGCGTGTGTGCACATGTGTTTCTCTCCAGGGGGAAACAATTTTTAAAAAGTAGTCAATGAAATGTCTGGGTTTTGTCTCATGGATTTATCTAGACAGCAAGGACGCGCAGGAACAAGTTCAGTGAATGATTGGCAGCCCTACTCACAATTAAACTGTAGCTGTTAAGCAAAAGAGAGGATTTGGATCATGAGAGATGTCCGCTAATGTCCCTGTGTGTGTCAGTCTTGCTTCTGTATGCTGTGGCCCTCCAGGCTTAAATGGACAAGCTTTCTTCGTACCTGTGCTGAATGTAGTGTGCAATTACGCTATCGCGGCTCCGCGTTGGCTGTATTTTACTGCTATCTTTTAATTGGAGGAGCAGGGGAGTCATTTTACACCACGGATGAAGGAGATGTGTTTTACCTGCCTTCAGCTTGCTAAGAATAGAGTGGAATAGAAAGAGAATCTCTAGCCGTCTCTGTAATGTGATTTCACCCTTAGGCCACAATTTTAATAGTCAGGGATAGTTCTCCCATTGAGGTTACTTTCATTTCACAGGCATGATGCTTCTTTTGTGCTGGCCTTGCACAATGGGGGTGTGAGACTTTTCAGCTTTGTCATTAACGTTCCTGTATTTAAAAGTTGCCATCATATTTCTTTTGGGGTTGCATTAATAATATCACTAAAAAAAAAAAAAAAAAAAAAAAAAACAGAGTCCGACCATGTGTGAATGAAGGAGAAGTTTGGGTTTAAAGTGACGGAAGATAAAATCAGGTTACATACTTACTTTTCCTTCCCCGTCCTTGCTCGCAGGAGAAACATTCCCTAGAATTAACTGCAGATGATATTCAATTTGATCGTACTGCCAAATGACATGGTAAATTATGCATAACTTTTTAATTGGCTGGTGGATGGTGGTTGTGTGATTTCTTTTGAGAGCGCATGACGTGAAAGGTGAGGTCATGTCGTGTCTTGCAGAGAGAGCGTTGGATGATTTCCAGAGGTCACATCACTGAACAGTAGGGAGCTTGCTACCTGCTGTGCTGCTTCTCCACTCTACACCTCTTCGGCTGGCCCCCACCTCACCCTGCACTGCCTCTTGATAGCAGCCAGTTTACCCTCAGGCCAATATGCAGGACATTTACCACATGTTCATGCAGCTCTGATTCTCTTTCTGTATAAATAGTCTTAATATAGTTGCCCTCCTTACAATGAAGGTGTTGTAGAAAGGACACGGTTTTGACCTTAATCGGTTTTCCTACAAGTTTTTTTTTAAAGAGAGGGCCAAGCTGCTTCTGACTAAAACTGCCATGTTTACACCTTTTGACATTGAAGCATAAGTTAGTTTTTCTTTACAGGTCCACTGAAATAGCTTTCCCATGGTCTGCTTAACATGCCTAGTTGGGTGCATTTTCATGTGAACAGGACTAGTACTCCAACTTAGCCTGCCAGACTAGGGGTGTATCAATGATAGCAACCAAAATGCCTCTGGATACAACTGAATACACCTACAACCAATCAGAGCAATGACACGCTGGTAAATTCACCAAATCCTGTTGGAAATATGGGAACAGATCTTGTAGTTTAGTTTTTTTTTTTTTTTTTGGAAATTACTTGGAATATATCCGACTCAGGATGTTTTGCTCCTTTTTATTTCTTATTTCTTATATATCAATCATAAAATCCATTGCCAAAGTTTTTCAGTGATGATTTTGATCACATTACATGCAACATGATCATAAGTTTTGTGTATCTAAAAATCACGATATAGCTGTATATGATGAATAAAGCCCAGTTACAAACAGTTCTACTGCGACCAAACCCAAGGGAAATTGGTATGTGTGGTCTGAAATAAGTGAAAGATGTGAGAAGGTCTGTTCAACACAGCAAAAAAAAAAAAACATGTCTCTGTACTGGAGCAGTGCAGCATGTTAGAGAAAGAGTGTTCATATTGTGTTTAGGGGTTCCTCCCATATTAGGATTGGTAGGCTGTGGTCTTGACATAAAATTCAGAGTCCTCTTTGCCCGAGACAGAAACAAGACCAAGTAAAAATGTACTCAAGAACTGAGACGAGACCAAGACCTTCAAAAAGTTGTTGTGGGACCGATCTCAAGACCAGGACCAATCTCTAGTACTACAACATTAGTCAACACATACATATATAACAGTAATTCATATCAGTGATCACAACTACAGCAGGGCTGTCTGGTTTTATTGATTTTATTCATTAAAAACGGACCAACTTAGCAGGTGAGCGAGCTGCCAATCAATGCACATACAGCAGACATCAAAGCCTTATGTTTCCCCTAAAATCTTAACAAAGTAATAATTTACAAACTGACCAAGATTACTGTACACTTATTAGAGCATCCAAATATAGTGGCTGAGACCAGAGTAAGTTGCATCTAGCAGCTGTCAGCGGTATTATACCTTTAGATACTTCAACACTGACTTTGATTTCAAGCCGTGGTTGTTGCTCCTTGAGGAGGAGAAATGCTACAAAATAACACAGATACCATTAAAATGCACATCTCTGTTGGATGAAGGCTGTGATGATGCCCTTGCTGAGGTTTAGTTTTGGCACAAACACAGCTCAGCTATGGGTTAGGAAAAGATCACAGTAAGGGTTAAAATAAGAATGTGACTGTTCACAGCAACAAACAATGAAAAACATTTAAAAGTAAGATTTACCTTTGGTTTGAAATGAGACACAAACACCGGTCTCTTGTATTTGCTGCATCTTGTCACTTTTTTTTCCATAAGGTGTACTACCTACATAAAAATCGCTTGTTTGAACCCACTTTATCCCCATGAAGTCACACTCAGTGTCAAAGGGCTTTTATCTTAACTTTGACAGAATATTAGGTAATCTTAATGGCATTTTAGAGTTTGTCGTTTCCTGGAAAATGATTGATGAGTCATCTTGCACTGGGGGGAGTATATTAATGTTACATCCAATGAAACGCTCTCTTGAATTACGTCCCCTGCAGATGACCTGTAAGCTAGCTGGTAGTTATGTGTTGTCACTAGAGCAGACAGATGCCAGTCAGAGCAGACTGGCCTTTTCGGGAGGAGGACAACCAACCTAGATTCCTGTTCCTACAGGAAACAAAAAAAATGGTCATTGTCATGGTTATATTAAACAGCAGAGATGAACAGCAGTCTCCTGTCCACAGTGACCACCTTTGCTAAAAAACTACAGTACGTCACTCAGCTTGCTCCATCTTGTCCTTGAATTTATTATTAGAACTGTAAAATAAATGTAAACTGTAAAAATCTGGGATACAACTGCAAAAACTATACAGCACTTAACTATGGGTGATGATGAGTAGTTTCGAACTGGACAAGCTCAAACAGGAAGAGGAAGCTGTATTTGTTGCCAAAAGAGGACAGATCAGTGTTAAAAAGTATGCAGAACAAACAGGGGGACATAGAGGTACAAAATCACTTGCTGCTCCTGCTGCTCAATAATTATGTTAAGGTTGTTTCGTGAAGAAAATTTAGGACTTAAATGCAAACACAGAGAAAAAAATGTCATTGGACAAAATTACAAAATGCATTGCACTGTGAAAATGAAAGGCTTGTGTAACCGGTTTCATAATATTACAGCATACTGTGACCTTCCTACCTGTCAACTGGCAAAATAAAGCCCTTATCTGCTGTAAAGTGTTTCTGACATTTGCAGTGACAGTCTGCCTCATGGTCTCCTTTTAAGAGCCATGGGATGTGATTAGTAAGATCTGGTAAATCACTGTAATGGGCCATTACAAACTATTCCAAAAGCTCTTTAATGTATTAAAATATGTGCTAATATCAGCTGCAATAAATTGCAATTAACAGACCTTTTTAAAGTACTTCTCCTATAACTAAGGAACCATTAGCTTTTCTACTGTGTTGTGTGCCTTTGTTCCAGCCATAGTAGTCCTGGCAGAGGAAAAAGGACATCGGAAGCTAATACTTTAGAAGTTTATAAAACACATCGCATCAAGAGGATTTATTCTAAATAAGCAGTGAAGCGTGTTTCTTTCAATACTGTTCTGTTGTAAAGAATTGAAGCTAATTGAAGTGAATGTAAACAAGAACAGTTTCTTTAGATAAAGTTATAGTTGATTAGTTTGCGTCTAGCAAGCTCAAGCATAAAGTGAAATTGAAGTTGATAACAAATGATAATAGAGTCGCTTATCACTGAAATTTAGGATATTATTACTGGCTAATTACCAGTTGCATTCTCACAAAAGACTTACATTTATTTTAATCAGTAAAGGCCAGAATGAGTGTACTCACTTGCAGTAGCATTCAGGAACAAAAACCTCTGCTTTGTGTAAGTGGACTTTCACTTATCGCTTGTCACTGTGTTAACGTAAAGTATAGTTAAATTAAGAAAAAAAAAAAGTGAGAGAAAGCATGAAAACAAGTATCTTGTTTGAATAAGTTAAATAGCCTTTTTTCCTGCGGTTTTGAACTGAGATACTTAAGGAACAACATAAGAGGAAAACGCCTCAAGCTCATATAAACTCACTCAACTTGGCTGTTAAAAGTGTTATAGGCACAGGGAAATTGACAAGAACTTATATTGCCCTTTTATCTTGCTGCCACTTTTTCCAGGCTGTTATATTTTGAATACAATCATAACTATGGTGATGAAAGTCAGTGTCAGATAATGGACTGAGATGCTTTGTCTGCATTATGTTGGAACATCATTTACCCTCTAGCAGCCAACATCAAACCTAACCTCATTATGATTCTGTGGTGCATTCACTCTAGTGTCACATGTGTACTGTATTGTAATACCTTTTGTTTCTCTTATGGATAGTTTTCATATATCATGCACTTGAAAGTGTAAACTTAGTCGACAGGAAGGAAAGACTTAAACCATTCGTTGCTTTTATGAATGCGCTGTCCATGGTGCTGAAGCACAGTGCCTTAGTGGCTCAAACATTAATAGTTTTAAAGTAGGTTATGAAAGAGGTTTTGGGTCAAATGATTTATTTAGTATTAATTCTAAAATAATGTGGTCACATTTATTCACAACTCCAATAGCAATCATAAGAATGAAACAACTTTACCACCCCAAAAAATAAATTGTTTGGATGATGTGGAAAATACAAATGCAGCGGTATTAAAATTTACTTGGAGTTGTATTTCATTGTAGACAGCATGAAAAACCACCACTACTCTTTCATCTGAACACAATCCACATTTTCACTGAGTGATGGTCCATCCCAGATGCCTCCGAGCTCAGAGAAGACGACGCTTCCATAAAGCTTCCTTTTGGCTCAGTAAAGTTTGAACTGGCATTTGTGGATGTAACTCCGTATTGTAGAGCTCGACAAGGGTTTTTCACAGTAATCCTGGTCCATGTGGTTCTATCAGCTATAGATGAATGATGGCTCTTGATGTGGTGTCATCTGAGGGATCAGAGATCACGGTGTTCCGCTTAGACTTGAACCCTTGTCCTTTACACACTGAAATACTTCCAGATTCTTTGAATCTTTTAATGATGTTTCTGAACCGTAGAGGCTAAAATATCCAAATCCCTTCCTATCTTTCTTTGAGAAACATTGTTTTAAACATTTCAATACATTTTCTCACACATTTGTTGTCAAACTGTCGATCCTCAGCCCATCTTTACACCTAAAGAGATCTTTCCTGGATGCTGCTTATGGAGGAAATCATGATTACAATCACCTGTTCACATCACCTGTTTCAAATTCATTCAATTTAATTCACTATTGGTCCTAAATTGCTCCTGTTCCAACTTTTTCTTGAATGTGTTGCAGCCGGAATGTGATGAATGGATGTATATTTACAAATGAAATGAAGTCGACCAGACAAAACATGAAATATGTTGAATGAAATAGAAGTCAAAGTTAATTTTAACGTCACTGCTTTCTATACTATCCCAACTTTTGTCTTGTTTGGCGTTGTACTTGAAAGATTGAAACTAATGTGACTTGAAAACTGTAATTTCTGTGTCTGACTGCTACTGCACTGCTCCTGGAGACTTTATGAAATAATTATATGTTGTTAAAAGGAAAAAGCTCTGAACCTTACCTCTACTGATACCCGCTGTAATAATGAGTCTTTTAAAGCAACACATGGCCCTCATACCTTGCCAACTCCTGCATAAACAGTGGACATGGTAAATGATGTGGTGCCAAACTGGTGCTGCCTTCCCACCTGCTATTGACATAGGTTCTCCTCTTGCGAAGGGCATCTGGTGATTTTGGAAAAGTTTCCACCACACAAATGTTTTAGTCAAGCTCTAATTGTGTAAAGATTCAAAGGGTAGATTTAGTCTGTTAATATTAGAATTCTCATACATTAACAGCATTTACTCTTTACTAGATTACATGGGAAAACACAGTTTTAATGCTGTGAATTTGAGTGGCCATTTTGGTCCTCTGTCTCTCCATTGCATTATCCATGTGTTTGTCTATCCCTCCTCTAAAACTGTCTACATGATCAGTTGATCTACATGATGATGTAGACAGCTCTTTTTTGGCTTCTAATTCTTGTTAACAGCACTTAAAGTACTTTTAAAATATGTGCATGGGCTTCAGCTTTTAATAATTTTGCAATTCACCTTTTACTCAGATGTTGAATATATCAGATAGTTGATATTCATGTATTCAGATATGTCGTCATGTACTGGAAAATTGTTTTGTTGTTTTTGCTGTAGATCAGAAGAATAAATATACTTAATGCGTTGAACATCAAGATTGCCCAGCAATAGTGGAGATAAGTGATATCAGATTATTGTGAAGCTGAAAGTATGGGTGCTTGTTTGTATCTATGTGGAGCAGTGATTAGTGCTGATGCACACAGGGAGGCAAGGATGAAACATTTTATGCCCAAAGCAGCCTCTGAGAACCCACTAGCCTGCAGCCACACCCGCAAGGCACCAGTGCACTCCTTTCAATGCACCCAGGGGACTCGCCTAGAGGTGTGACAACTTTATTCTTCTTAGGTGCTACATTGTGACTTTCAGTACAACCATCAGTGTACAATAAAAGGAAATGATCCAATCTTGTAATGGAAAGATGTATTTTTCAATGGCTATCTTTTCCTGCATTAATCACACCATATGCCAGAACCTTTTGCTGTAAGACAGCATTAGGAAGTGCTTTAAAGTGTAACAGCCTTTCCTAACACTGCAGTATTGCCATATTGATCAAGAAGTGTAGATTCTTTCCAATATTTTGGCCCATTTTTTTTAAATGGTAAAGTAAAATGGATAGCCTATAAATTAACCTGCCTGACTTTCTTCCTTTTGACACTCGGCCATGACCCCTTGACGTCAGTTTTCAATGCACTTGGTCCTATCTTAGTCATGTTTCGACGTGTCAGTGGCTGCGGTTACATGGACAACATTTCTTCAATCTGACTGACTTCATTCTGATCACAGATTCCAGTGTAAGTGTTTACATGGACACTGATCCGCTAAGACACGTGTTTACATGTTCTAAGCATTTAATCAGACTTCAACTTTTTTGTCATACGCAAAGTATTCACCGGTTCTGCCCTAAATATAACAGAAGAAGTAGAAGTTGTTTTCCAGCTTTTCATTATTAAGATGACCAAGATGGACCCAAACATAGTCAGGGGACAAATCTTTTTCTCTATTATGAGCCTTTCAACCATCAAGGCATTCTACAATCCTCAAATCTTTTAAAGTCAGCCACGGACCAGTTTGGTTTTGCTGCCGCCATGTGTCTGTCCCTCCCAGAAACTCATCATATGATCAAATGTTACCCACATGTGGGTCAAGCATGGGAGAGGCAATAAGATCAGGTGTTTACATGCCTAATATTTTCCTATTGATCAGATTTTCAAAGGTTTACACCACACCTCTCATTCTGATTGAAAATTCCTTCTGATCTGACCAGTCTGTTAATAAGATATGTCTAAGGGCCTACTGGAAATCTGCCAGTCTGCCTCACATCTCCTCAGCTCCAGTGCAGGCTGAGACCCACCGGGGGGCTGACCAGTCTGTTCTGATTGAGGAGGCTACATGAGGTGTTTTCATCCTGATTGGACTGTTATTTCGATTATTAGGGTCCACGTAAACATAGTTGACTCCTTAGATGTCGGACAATGATGGCAGGTGCAGGCCAGGTGATGTCGTTAAATAGGCAAATCCCTAGAAGGAGGTGGTTGGAGGTGGACATGGTGGCAAAGTATGTGGACTTACACACAGGAAGTTTGTGCCCTTCCCCCAGCCCTTTATTCCTAACCCAAACTCCCAACTTGTATTGGGTTAGAAAAACCTAACTGCGTCTTTTAGTCTATCTTGCACGTCAAAAAATGATGTCTCTTCTGCACATCAAAAATTATGCTATTAGAGTACCCTGTGTGTTGAAAACTGACACCCTGACCAAGCATCACTATATGTAGAATAGTTTTACTTTCTTGTCCTTTTTTGTCTGGCACCTTTTAAAATATTTTTCTGTTTATCTTTTGTGAGGAAGATCCTAGTTAACGAAAACCTCAAGACAGAAAGCACATTCACTATCTCGGTCCAAAACATCAGAGGGTAACTCTTTTTGTCATCTCCACAACAGAACCCCGTGGCAGGGATTGATTGCTGCTCTGCTGATTCCTATAGACCTGCTGGGCTGTGCAAATGCCTTTTGACGTGGGGTGCATTTTTAATGTGTCAACGGAGACCTGAGGCAGAAATGAACCAAATTACAGGCAGATTACTTTGGTAGCAGAAAAAAAGACTTAATTCTTGAGGCTTTTGGTTGCAGTTCTTGATATTAGGTATGGCTCATTAAGCGATTCACTAAATGGTAAATGTTGCCTGATAGCACACACTATTATAGGAGGCTTTTGTTTATAGGGCTTTTGTTTGTATCTATGTATATTTTTAGATTTGTTGTAGAAAGACAATAGACTGTCATGATTTTCCTAGACCAGATCATACCTATATGTAGGATATTATATAATAACTTAAGATCTTAATGGAAAAGGGACGTTCATTAGTCTATATTCTAGGTCAATTTTAGTGTTATAAGACACTGATACTGATACTGAGTAAAAGCTGTGGCTCCCTAGAGGTCTAAGGAGGGCTGCTGCTTGAGTTAACACACTGAGATCTGACCTGCATTCTACCCACATGTGATGGGTTTATCCTACACCGGCTGATTTCATGGTAGGGAACTGGCTGTTGTCATGGAACATCATTTATTATTGTACTTGCTTTGTGAGCTCTGTCATGCACCACAGCTAGGTGTCTCTGGATCTGAGCGTGGCCAGTGCAAAGTAAAATCACCTGAATGGAAACTAGGATTCCTGATGCTGTCAGAACCGCATTAGACTACACATAACACCGCATCCTGAGACATTAAACGGGTACTGTTTTTTGTCCAGCATTGAAGTGCTGCTTATCAAAACACATTGGTATAATTAAGCTGATCTGAAAGATAACACTAAACGATAACTCCAATCACGAAGGAAAAAACACACGTTTCAAGTATACAGAAAAGCAAAAGGAACAGTATGTTTACAAAATGCTTCTCATTATTCCCTTGTCTCTTTTAGCATTCTCATAAGCTCAACTGACCTTCAGGTGATACTAATCATCTGTAGCTAATTACTGGTCTACCTGAGTAAACAATGTGATTTTTTTTCCTATACTGCAATCCAAACATTAATCATTACACAGAAGTGGGGAGTTGTAATGAGTTAGATAACAATAATTAAAGTTTGAAGTATGGACTGTTTGTAGCCCTACAAAAGGACATGTTTAACATTGTTAATTATCTGAGGTGATATTTTTCATACAGACAAGGGCATCTCGAGCAGTCAGTGTGACTTTGTAGAGTACTTTTGAAAAACTTCTGAGTTAAAAAAACAACAACTCGCCATCATCAAAGTGAATGTATCTCACTCTCATCTCCATCTGTAATATAGTTTGTAAACGTATATAGTGTTCTTTATGGCAAATGGCATAAATTGTCAAAACAAGCTGTGCGACTGTGAGGTTTACCGCTCTTGTGTTATACGACGCTTTAGGGGTGCAAATGGCATCACTCAAAAAAAAGTTTTTTTGATCACTGAAATATCTCAGCAAGTACCAAATGGACTTCCAGAATTGTTCTTCTTTACAAACAATCATAGCCCTATAAATATACCACTGACCTTCCTTCTGATGCTACTGTGAGAGCCTTGTCAAGTGGATTGCCATTCTTTTTTTTCTCCTAGATATCTAGATGTCCATTTTGCTCAGAGGTAGAAGCCTAACTAAAGCCCCAGACATTTGGTACAGGCAGCCCCACTATTCCAGTCAGTTGAGTCTTCAGTCGATCAATTTCTTTTTGTGTTAATAAATGGAGGAAAGTCATTACTGGCTTTGAAAGATGAGAAATCATTTTTAAACCAAACCTGTGGAGCTCAAACTGGCCATTTAAGCATTGTGTGAATATAGAGATTCACAATCCTGCCCTTTCCAGTGTGCCCCATGGGACCTAACTTCAGAAAGAATATGTATGGTGGTCGATGGCAAAAGAAAAAAAAAAAAGATATGATACATATAATGTCTGTCAATTTAAAAATAATTTACAGTCAAGAAAATATCAGTTTGTCATAAAGATTACCATTTAGTTTAGTGAGAAACGCCTCAGTGGACTGCATCTCTCATCTCACATGATACACATCACTAACACCAAAATGGCCGTTACCATGGCGTATTTCACCTTGCTCTTCGAGAATAAGTGAAAAGGTATTAAAAGAGGTCAAAACCACTATAAGTGTGGTCATGTTGAAGCTGCAGGGACATCTTTCAGCAGCTCCGAGCAGCCTATGGAGAGAGAAGGTTGGGGTGGCATCACTTATATGACTTTTGGGTGTTTTGTTTTACGACAAACTGTGATTTTCTTGACTTGGACATTTTCTTTTAAATTGATAAAAAGCATAATGTGTAATTGATGGCATAATTCAAACGGTATCAAAAAAGTGTCTCCTC
>JAPQRN010000015.1:24490092-24528700 GCA_037367275.1 Coranthus polyacanthus
ATTTTCTTTTAAATTGATAAAAAGCATAATGTGTAATTGATGGCATAATTCAAACGGTATCAAAAAAGTGTCTCCTCATTGACTACTGTAGATATATTTCTGAGGTAGGGTCCTGTGGGGCACAGCTGGACTTCCCCTCTCTATACCAGACCAATTAGAAATGCTAAACAAATTGAGGTGTGGACATTAGTTCAGAAGTCTGAAGACATTCGTTATTCAATGTTGACACAACACATGACTTAATAATTCACCTCAAAAAACACAGACATGTTTCTGTTTTTTCAGGTTGTGACTCAGTAACTGGAATGATTTCATTTTAAGTAATTTGGTCAAGGTACCAGAGAAGTGCTTTTTCCAGTCAAACTCCTCTTAGACTTTTGAACAATCTTTAGATACCCTGATGTTTTAGCTATAAAGAGCAGTTGAATAGAAACAGGCAGTGGGGGAAATATTGAAATGCTGCATTATAAACTGTCATATTTGAGAGATTGAAAAACTACAAAGAAATATGTGCTCATATACTGCAGAGATTGTTTTGTATCCTGCAGCTACATGGGTAAAAAGGTGTTACATTGCATCATTTCTAAATATTAAAGACTCCCAATATGGATAGGAACAGTCTTTTTGAGAGTAGAACAACTTGAAAGCAGATGACACTCACTTCATCTTTAATGCTGTACTTGACTAAAACGTCACTAACTCTTTTGTTTTTACATTAAAAGATACTTGGGCTAGGGGATAGTGTAACTTTTGCCAAGTAGGCAAAAGTGGCCCAGATGGAAAGGCAATACCAGATGGATGGTATTGGAGAGGAACAGACAGGATGGTACAAATGGGGAAGGCATCTTTCAGTATTTGGAGTTAGAAGTATGGAGCAGTTGGGTTAAAGTGTGGCTTTTTTCCTTGATTACCAAAGTATTACTTGCGTAATTGCATGGCATTACTTAATAATAATCCCTTTATTATCAAACCATTACTCCACTATTACCATGTTATTACGTAACTGTAATGTAAAGGAAGGAATAATGAGCTTTGGCAGATGCTTCAGATGTTTTGTGGCAGATGGGCTGACTTTGTCTCATAAGGCAGGTGACTGTCATTCATAAGGCACAAAGCAGGTGACATATGACAGAAACATGTTAGTGGTGTATACTGTGTTCCCATTATTGACATTGGCTGCGGTTACATTCTGATCAGATTCCAACTTCAGTGGAAGCTGATGCGATAAGATGGGCATTTTCATGCTCAAAGCATTCAATCTGAATGTAATTGTTTTTTGTAATTTTTATATTTTCACCACCACCATATTCTACCAGAAAAATAACAGAAGGAGCTTTTAAGATGACCGGGATGGTCCCACAACATGTTCTGGGAAAAATATTTGCGTTTTTTTTTCTCCGTAACTAGGAGGCCTTCAACAATCCAAGTCTCCAACAGAAAGTTCTAATGGTCAAAGATCAGTTTTATTTTGCAAAGGTTTACACTTGAGATAGATGATAAATCGTTTTGGCTGATTAATTGACGCAAATATGATCTGCAGAATTTGGCTGCAATACTGGCCTAATAAAGTTAAAAAAATGGTTAATTTCCAACAAAATTAAGTATTTTTGACTGTTAGAAATTATTATTATCTTGCACTTTAAAAACGATCGGTCTCATTCTGATTGAAAATACCTTCAGAAGGTATTTTCAATTAGAAGAAGGTGGTTACAGGTGGTAAGGTGTTTTTTATTCTGATTAGGCTATTGTTCTGATTATTTGTTGAATTATTCTGTGTAAACACAGTGACAGACTATAATCATACAGTTGCAAGCAGTTAACTGGTAAAACACTGTACAAATGAATTTGTTAGTTCCTATCAGATTCACAAATTTGTGTACGAACACATTCAGGATTATAATTAGCAAATGCAGAAGCAAAACAATCTTTAAACCAAACAAAGGCGACCAGAGAGGAATTCTGAGTGTGTAAATATTCTGTGTGTTATTAGGTGAAGCCTGTGTGGGACCATTTCAGTGAAGGGGTATCACTTGATTACAACCATTCATCAAGTCTGTGTGGAGTGGATGAGGATGATTACCAAGCAAGGCTTTGCGTTTTGTCTCAACAATTTCAATTTCATCTTCACATTTGACAGACCTGCTCTTCCAACCCCATCGCTCATGCCGTGCAAAACTGTCGAAATGACTCATTTAGCAGTGAATTCAGGTCCCTTTAGCCCAAGAAAAAACATTCAAAGGCATTCCTTGTTAGACACCAAAACAATTATTCTCGTACTGTCACTTTAGTTTCACCACTTTGAGATTCCTCACAGGACTTGCACAGTTAGCGATTAACTAAAACATGCAGAATATATTAATTCTAGACCTCTATCATTTCATTTCTATCCATCCCTCTGAGGACGCTCATAGCTAATTTGCCCTTGAAGCTACATTTTTCTTGTTAAGACTGGAGGGCTTTTCTTTCATCTCAGGCTTGCCTGTATTGCACATTTAGAGTGTGCCTGATGTATGTGCAGTGAAAGGCCAAATGGAGCTTTTTACAGAAAGAAAATTCAATATGCTGTCATTCTTACCACGAAAAGCATTATTTTGCATCTCGCTTACTGTCTGCTTTGTTTGGCTAATATGTGCCATCGGGTAGAGCAACAACAAGGATGTTCATCCGTTACTTTGCAGTAAACATCCCTGCAAAAGTGGGGTACAGTTGTGGGTTCAGCCATATAATATTATAGCACCATGCTATATACTACTCATATTATATACTATACTATATATATATATATATATACTACTCATGATCAATTTTCATTTAAATGCACATTTGTTAAGTTATTATTTAAGAAATATATAAGCAAAAATAAAGAAACAGACAGTGACTACATTTTCATGCACAAAATATTCCGGTTTTTGCCCTTATTCATAAAAATAATATGTTCATTACTGCTTTGTTTACTGGCTAATGAAAATTAATATTCCACTAATATTTACACCCAGCTGTGCATACCCTGACTAAAAATATTCCTGGCTGACATTCCTTCAAACACCCTCTTGAAAAGGTCAACTTTTTGTTATTTGCTCATATCCAAAAACCTGCTGATATCCTCTTTCGTAATGTTTACAAGTACGTGTGTTTCTGCTTTCAAATTAGCACTGCACGATGCAGTGAAAACATCATATTGCGATTATTGTGGGCAATATTGCATTTTCCATTTGAGTCAGCTTGTTTGGTTATCAAGGAAAATGCATGAGATTATAGTTCAGAAACTTAAACTTGCATAGAAAAATTTCAAAACACTTATTTTGCATGTGTTATACAGTACCTCTCTCTGCTCAGTGTTACTAAATCCAACGTATCACCAGACAACAGAAGTTGCATTTATTTTTTTCCCATTTCTACAATCAGCTCAGCCTAAATCCTCCTAAATCTGAACCTTTAAATTGAAGCCTTTTGCTATTATATAATTTCACAGGCTGATATTGTGATTATGATTGCGATTCAATTAACTGTGCAGACTTTTCTTTAGAGCGTGCATCTTTTAAAGATGTAAACAGGGAGCTGTGTGTCACAACCTGTAGTGAAACCCACAAATGGGATGCATATTCTGAATGTGCTGTATACATGTCCAAAGACTTGTCATAAAACTTGCCATAACATACTCATTAGAGAGCTTGATTTTTTAAAATTATATAATACTGACAAAACAAAACAATTAGAAATGCTCTTGGAAATTGCTGTTTTATTAATGTGACTCCTCATGTTTTTATACTTATTTTTTTAATGAGACCTGATACTGCATTTATGTCTGTACTTTCTAAAAAGGGCTAGTTATTCTTTTCTGCTTATTTCTGGTGTTCAATACTTGTGTCTTTATAGAGGCATATTATGTTAATTGTAAATTGAAATACGATTAAGCTCGGAGAGAGATGCTCCATTCATCTTCTAGTAATTTGCAGCTGAAAAATTAGAGGTAAAAAAAGACAGGAGCACATTGAATGATCCACATCCTCTTGTAATACAAAGGAACTGACATTTCAAAAACTTGGTTCTAATAAAGACATACAATTAGCTGCCATTTAACCAAAAAGTAAAGTTCAACAAGGTCTGCAGAGGATGTCTTTCCATCTCTGATTTGCAAAGTTTACTGTCTCACTATGTACAGCCCTAAAAAGCAGCTATCACAGGTCGATCTCTGTATTAGCAAGAATTTGACAATATGATACGTATCACGATACAGGGGGTTGCGATGCGATATATTGCGATATATTGTGATACATAAGGCAAGGTGATATATTGCAATTGCAAAAAAATCCAATTCTAACAAAACCGTCATAGTATAAAGAACAGATCAGCATATTCATAATTACTGTGGTAGCATCATAAAGAAGCAATAGAATGTAAATAAAGTAATTAATTAAAACAGCTATTTGTTTTTATTACGTACATTAAAGGTTATTCAGAAAAATACGAATGAAAGATAATGATCATTTTGAAGAACTGGACAGAGATGTGCATAAATAGACATGTGGTTTTGACTGATTATGGGTTGTAGTTGTTTGTGTAAACTTAGTGTATAATTAATACTATTTTGATTTGATGCTTAGATGTTTTTGAGCAGCAGGAGGTCGACAGCTCCAATGACAAAACATAAACTCAGTCGGGAAGTAGTTAGCATACTGCTGCTAGCGTTAGCATCATATAAACTGCAAATTTATCTGACTAATAACATTACCACTGATGGCTGAAACTGTAAGAATTAGACCGACAGACAATTGAATCCTTCTGCCCATCTATCTATCTGACAGTGTGTGAATCAACACAGTCCACACGTACAACGTTAGCCGTTTGTTGTTTCGTTTGCTGTAGCTAACATAGCAGCATCAGAACGGAGTTCTTTGAGTATCTGATTTTGGCATGGTACATTTTCCAAAGAGCATAGCCCTAGTTGAAATGAACTGTGGGACCAAGTCAGACTCATGAGGATTCAGCCATTGGTGCATTTGCTAGGGTTAGCCACCTTTAGCTACTATCTGTGTTGGCTTAGGTTGGTTTAAGATCTATACTCAAGATGGATTACAACACTGCTCCCCAGCGGTTGGGAGGTTAAACATGCCATACAATTAACTGTCTGCTGCAAAGGTTTGCATGCAAAATGTTAATTGAAAAAAAATCTATATGGCATTTTTGCTTATCGCTACAATATCACAAAACGTAATATTGTGATATTTAAGAGTATCGATATGTTTTTACACCCCTATATCAGAGCAGTTTGTACTATATAAAGCCTGTATATATAGTATAATGTCCATTAGGCTCTTCCTGCTGCTCGTAAAGCTTACTGCTGTGAGAGCCTCATAATGACAGAAGACATCTCTGATGATTGTATATTTTTATCATCTCAGAGCTCCTCTTATCTTGATTCTGGCTGCTGGAAACAAAATTATATTGTTTGTAGAGATCGTAGGGTCTGATTCAAACTGAAAAGCTAAAATATCCACAACCATCATTATCACTAACGCAAAGCAATACTGATAAGTGTGTGAATACACAGCCAAATCTGTCAAAGGAACATGAATATAAATTAATCCATGTTTGCATTTTTCTTTTTTTCCCCCCATTTTTGAGGGTTACAGAAATGACTGTACATTGCCAGGAAAAGTGAAAAAAACAAACAGAAGATGGGTTTGAAATGTAGTATATACCTGGGGAAAACAGTTGTTATAAAATATGAGTTTGTCAACAAGTAAATCCACCTGCTTGTATACTGTAATTTCAAAACAGGTGGCACAGAAAACTAGATTTAATCTCTTGCTTGGCTGGGTTAAAGTTAAATATAACTGGCAGGGTTTTTTTTGATGGGAACTGAGCAGGGATTTTTTTCCCCCACTTCACCATTGGCTTTAAAGAGAGAGAGCTTTTTTATGATCTGCTTTTAAACGTACCTCATGGTAACCACATATCAGGATGAATAAGATGTTCATTATTGTACTTCTACTGCAATAAATGTTGCTAATACTGAAAGCTCAAAGCCCCCTCTTTTTTGACTTATGGCCTCATGGTCTTCATTCATGCAGAAATTAAACCTTCTCTTTAAGTGGGTTTTTTTTTTGGATGCTTTGAGTTACATGTTAGCTCTATTAACAGAAATGCATTAAAGTGTGACATGCAGGTTAACAGCTTCATATCTTTAATGTATAGGAAACTGGTCTAGTAACTGGATTTTAAAACATATTTGTCTGTACAAAAACACTTTAGTGACTTTTGGAGGCATTTTTGTCTAAATTCTCAGTTTGCAGCAAAAATGGAGAAAGTAGTATGATGTATGAAAAGGGAGTCATTAAGCTAACACCCATAGGAAATATATGGCTAATAACAGTGAGGTTGAAAATATAAAATCACACAGTTATGACAGGTCACAGCCTTTTTATTTTGAGCCTGATGCATTGAAGGAACCTGGAGCTGATGATGATATGGAGAAATAACCTTGATAAGGAGAAAAGAGTTTTGATGTGATGAGAAGAGAAGAGCAGAGCTGAACAGGTGACCAGCTTTAGATAATACTGTTTACACTGTGTTAACATGTTTCTATCAAATACCACCTGTTTCTTACACGGAACCAAGACCAGGAGTGATTGCCTGTTACTGGCAAAACTATTTATAGTCACCAACACAATGTAACGTCTAACTCCCATATTAACTCCACACTGTGCCATGATGCTGCAGGAGGTTTAGACAGAGCGGGAGGATGAAGAGGGTATGCTAATGACCCGCGATGGTCCAAATTGCAATTTATTGGCTTCAAAATGGCAGTTCAGAAACCAACCGGTGACATCATGGTTCCTTTGTCCACTAATATACACAGTCTATGTTTTGAAGCCAAAAGTTTGCATTTGGGACATCACCATGTTGACTTTTTGGAACCGGAAGTGACCATATTTGGACAAAAGGGGCAGGACTGCAGGAGTATGAGGGGCCAGAGCCATCTTTGAGGGGTCATGGGTGAGCTAATGCTAAACACTAGCTTACTGACTTGGTAAGAAGGTAAACTTCATCAAACATTGATTAACAGTCATTTTATGATCTTGTTAATGTTAATTAAAAACATGTTTTATTCAATAAAAAGAAGCTCTGAAATCCGACTTGACAGACATCAAAGCCTTCTATTCAACTATAGATCTAGGAAAAATTAAAGATGGATCACAACATTTATTAGAGGGTCCAAGTAAAACGAATGAGAGCAGAATGACTCCTGGAAAAAAAAATATTGACTTACTACTTTTAGAGAGAAGTTCAATGTAAATCTATGGGACCCAGGGCTTTTTGAAGCAGCATCTAGTGGCCACCAGCATTATTACACTTTAAGATACTTCCGCCCTTGCCCTTTGGTCCATCTACATTACAGCGAAAACCTAGAGCTTCCAAATGGAAACAGGCTCAGCAGCATTTCCAAAAGTCTCTGTTTTAGAAATCCTAAAACACTGATGTTTGTGTAAATGTAGCAAAAGTTGTATTAGTGTGAACATAGTCTTAAGACAAAGCTGATGTCCTCAGCAAAATCAACATTTTTTAAAATAGTATCATTCAGTTGTAGTGGTGAGGTCACGAAGAAACTGTAACATTTCAGCCTTTCTGAGAGTGTGGTAAGTGGGTGATGAGGGTTTAAGATGCCAGGTGGGAAAACATTTCAGGAGGGAAGCACAGGAACCAGAGTCACCTTGCCTGGGGGGTGAACCTGTGTGATTTCTGGAGTAACTGGATGAAGCTGTTGAGGACACAGAGCCCGTGACTCACGCTGGCCCAAGGCCACTGGAGTCTATCACCTTCTGATGGCCATTTGCCCACTGGTGGAGAGGTGCTTTGACTACTAGTGCTCACAGGCTCGGCCTCAAACACAGAGCAGGTGCCACAAACACACTGCCAAGAGGGAAATCTTATTTTGGCATCAGTGCTCTTATCAGAATAGTTCTGCTCTTGATTGAGAACATTGGCTATACTAATTGTTCATTACAGATAGGTGTTAACACATTTGATGCTTCATAGCGTCTCATTTGTTACATTAAAGATCTGGTCAAGAAAGGTTCAGACCATCAGCTGCAACATACAGAAAAGTCACAGAGCCTTTTATTGAAATGAAATTTACTTGATTTTGACCAGTGATTATACATCATAATGAACCATACTATTTTGCATGGTCCACAAATTTTACTGTTTAATCTCAGATGGCCTTACAATGTCTGATGTTTGTTAGGGTGTCTGCAGTTCCCTGAGTGGTGCATTGGCAGAGTGTGGGCTTATTAATTGAGAACATCAATAACAGCAGGTCCTGTATTTCTCTAAAGGAGAGCATTCATCATGTGAGGTCAGTGCAAACAGGCAAAAGAAAACGGGGCAGATTGGGTCATAGGCAGGGTGTTGCTGAACTGGAAATCTCTCCTACTCTCACCAAAGCAACATAGTGGCAAAACATCAGCCACGCTTTGGTGTGAAATTACTACAGCGTGTTTGTGCCCGTGGTCATGTGCATGGATGACAAATCCAATCACGTATTAGACATGTCTTTTTTCTCTTTTTTTGTCTTTGTACATTTGTGGTATAACTGTGCTTGTACTTGTATGTAGGGCTTGAAACATATAGCCAGTGATACATTTGTAAAATAGCACTGGAGGGATTTCTTACTGAGTAACATTCTTGAAAATAAAGCTGACTATATATTTTTTGATGTATACATTTTGAAGGTGCATTGTGTAGGATTTAGTAGCATCTAGCAGTGAGGCTGTAGATTGCAACCAACTAAATACCCCTCACCTCACCTCACCATCACCTTCTAAATGGGTGGGAGTTACAAAATATAAAAAGGTCCTCACTAGAGCCAGTGTTTGGTTTGTCCATTCTGAAACATGGCAGGACAACATGGTAGTCTGTGAAAGAGGACCTGATCCCTCTGTGGATATAAAGGGTTCATTCTAAGGTAAAAAAAAAACAATCACAACAATTCTTATTTGCAGGTCATTGTGCACAAATGCAAACATAATTATGAATATAATATTCCATTCCTGCAAATAGATCCCACGTACTGCATCTTTAAAATGTCTTTTAGGTCAAAATAATTGAGCTTTTATTTCCCTAACAGTGTCACTTCACTTGTCATGAGCACCAGCTAATTATTGCCATTACATTATTTATCTGATGCTCCAATGTAATGGAAACATTAAATCACTAGTATTCCCCAAACAGCTTTTAACAGGCAAGTTAATGTTGCCCAGTGACTACCACTGCATATTTTCTGCATTACAGTATTTAATAGCGGTACCCTACACACATTGTTTCTTGTTGACTCCACAGAGGTGTCATGCACAACTTTATTATTTAGATTTTTTAATATACATAGTAATTTTAGAAATGCTTATACTGTAGGTTATAATGTTACGCACTGTACATCAGTTGTTCGTGACCTTCTACATTCTTTAGGTAAGTGACACGTTACATTTTATCCATCAGTTTTTTCCTTTCTCTTTTTATGACTCATGGCTGATTAACATCCTCCTCAGCCAAATCTAAAGCAGAACAGAAGTCTCTGGTGTTTGCAAATCTTGTACACAACAAAAACAGCCCTATAGGTTATGTGTTAAGTTTTTGTTTTCCTTTAGCAGCACAGCAACAGTGTAATTCAGTTTATGTAAAATGATCCAGAACTTCTCATCATAAACTTATCCCTGTTACATGGTCCTGATGTTTGCAAAGTATTGCATTGGTTACACACTCACAGGATGACCTTAACCTAGAACAGTGGCTTCCAAACTTTTTCAGCTCAAGACCCAAATAATCAATTTTATGTCTCCTCGGGACCCAAATTTACAAAAATACATCATGAATTGCCATAATATCTACATTTTTACTGACTCTTCCACCTTTAAAACAATTTGTCTCTTTTTATTTTTGTATAATTTTTGACTTGTTGTGTCTTTTACATAATTTTTCTCTTTTTTACATATTTAACATAATTTTCCTCATGTTATATTATTTTCATCATTTTCCTCTTGTTTTGTCTTTTACGTCTTGTTTCGACATTTTCCTCTCGTTTTATTTTTTACATCTTGTTGCATCTTTTTTGTCATTTTCATCATCTTGTTGTGTCTTTTACATCATTTTTGTCTTGTTGCATCTTTCTTGTTGTTTTTGTCTTCTCTACATTTCATATGGCATTAGTGAGGTCAACATTTGTACAATCTACCACAGAGCACTCTTCTACTATTTTATTTAGGAAAATTAATTCACATATCATATTATTGATATTGTATGTATTAAGTTTTACTTCTTCCCACTCCTTTTTGGACTTGAAATGCATGTTTTTTTGGGGGTATGGGGTAAAATTTATATTGCATGTTTGCAATAAAAAAAATCAGTTATGTATTTTACTTTGGCAGCTGGTTGACACAAGGTTGCACAAAATATTGGTGATTTTTGAAAGGACATATTTGTAATCCTCTGCTCCATGTGGTCACTGGTAACTGCTTTTCTTTTGATTCTGCACTTAAAAGTTACATTTCAGTGAAATCCAGACACAGAGAAATGTCCCAAAGACGTGTATATAGAAGACAGTGGCAAACAATGATGAAGCCAAAAGGTCTTTTTCAAACATATAACATTTCCATGTTTCTACAGGGAGTGGCTTTATTAATGGATTGTGAATCATGTCGACATCAACTTTCAGTCTCATCAATTGCCATGTCAAAATGTGCAAAGTGCATCTGGAAACCAGCTAGGGAAGCATTATAAATAACATTACTATACTATTCAGGTGGGTTTGGAGCCTGTATTGATTCCTTATATAAGAAGAGCTAACAATGATTGCAGTGATTGCCCAAGGAAGTTCAGTTTCCCCAGAACTGTCCAAACTTTGATCATAAGTCTTTTGCTGCAGCAACCTCATGCGTCTTTGTTTGTCTTTGCAGTTGGAATGTCAAACACAGGAAAGCCCTAAACTGTTCTGTTGCCTGAGTCAGTGGGATCAAAGAAGCTTGTTATTGCTGATAGAAAGACTGTTCAGATTTACTGTCCACCTCATGATGAATCTCTCTCTTAGGTATTACTGTCTGCCTGAGATGAAGCCAAATAAATACACAGCCATTCAGCCATCAGGAATGTAATTACTTAAAATATGTAAGACGTCATTTCTAAGCTCACGACTGTCTCTGTGATGCTTGATATTTCCACAAAAATCCTAATGCTGGCTCCCCTCATTCTTTAACGCTTCTCTTCTGCTCCTCTACAACAATGGCAACAGTGTGCAGCACTAGTTACAGTTAGTATAAAAACTGAGTTAATTGGGGCGCCCTGGTGGCTCGCATGGTAGAGCGCGTACTACATGGCTCAGGCCTCACTGCAGCAACCTTGGTTCAATTCTGGCCACGGTCCTTTGCTGCAAGTCATCCCTCCTGTCTATCTTCCTTCAATTCTATCAAAACACAGCAAAAAAAAATTATCTAAAAAAAGAAGCTGACTAACAAATGACCAGCTCCCAGACAAGACAGACTCCACATAAGCACACTAGCACACACAAATCTTACATATTGATCCAATTTAATAAATGAAAGATAAAGAGCACATCCCACATGATGAACTGGAAAGTTTTTTAACCATATTTTCAGAAAATTGGCCAAAGAAAATCCTCGTTTCTGCGTCTTTCAATCCACCGGCATTATATGAATATTAGGAGTAGGTTCATGCAGATAATCAATAGGTGTATATTAGTAGTAGTTGCATATTTTATCTGTACATTTGAGTGAAAAGGCTGGGGTTCGTGATGAATAACAACATGAAAGTGCAAATTACCTGCCCATGAATATTTTGCATCAAAACTTTTCCTATTGCCAGCGATGCAAGTTTACGACAGTTGCAACAGATTATATTCAAAATATTCAAATATATTCACTCCAGTCATTTGGACAGAAATAGTAATAGATTCAACATCACATGGAGCCTCATCTGCAGCCTGTGTGTCTTCAGTCTGTCTGATCCAGTGTCTTCTGTTCCTCTGGGTCTATGTCCAGTGTCGAGGTAAAAAAAAAAGAAACTCCTTTGATGTTTGATTTATCTTCACATTAATGATATATAAACTAAATGAAGTTATTGTGATCTAAGGTCAGTTTAAAGTGACATTTGCTGTTAAACTGTCGATCCTTGGCCCATCTTTGCTCCTAAAGGACTACATCTTTCCTGGATGTCCTAAATCGATCCTGTCTCAACTTTTTCTTGAATGTGTTGCAGTCTGAATGTGATGAATGGATGTATATTTACAAATGAAATTAAGTTGATCAGACAAAACATGAAATTGATACTGTCGAGAATGAAATAGAAGTTCATTTTAACATCATTTTCCATGCTGTGCCAACTATTTCTTATTTGAAGTTGCAACTCATCCAGAACCTTGCAAGGCTAACGCTAATCAAGAGTAAACCGCTCAGGACTTATTTACGTCATGAATTTTATTTAAAAAAAGAATGTTAATATCTTCGAATGGGCCCACGCCCTTGAATTGGACCTTAAAAGTAGCCTTTTAACTTATATTATGTTGCTACTCCTCCAACAACTCTTCCGACTGCACTGCCTCTGCTCTGAGAGGTCCAGCGTGGGGCATTACTGGGGCCCAAGCCAACAGCTTGAATTGATGCGGCTCGGGACCACCGTGATACTGCAAAACTCGAATGTCCGCTTGAGGGGAGTCTGGAAGGGAAAACTTGTCAACCTCAAAAGACCCCTCTGTAGCACAGGTACCTTGCGGATCAGTTTTGCTCTCCATTTTTCTCTGGCCTGGGGAAGTCACTGAGCAACTCCTGCTTCACACATCCGCAGTCCCCATGCTCACTTTTTTTTTTGTTGCACTTTTCAAAATGATACAGTGGGTGGAGTTAAGCACAGAGCTGGGGGTGAAGTTACACTTTAACTGAAGAAGTTCTTTGTAGTTTTGTACTTGAAATTAAAGCATGGCCTTCAGCTGTTAAAATAAATACAGTAGTAGGAAGTATATACTCATAAGTCCTTTTACAGACATTTACTCCCATGTAACATATCTTTTCATAGGATGGACCTTCAACAAAGGAGGGGAGCACTTTATTGAAATGCAAATCAAAAGCTAACATATAATGAATGTCAACAGCATTGTCAGTCAAACCCTTGACATCGATGCTAAGTAGTTTGAATCTTCCATTTAATTCCTGATGAGTGTATTCATATATTTGGGCACTCCTCATTCCAGTATGATGAAGTTGCGGAGAAAGCCTTGTGTGGTTGTTTTCCTTGGTTGCTACACTTTCTTATTTATGCCTCACAAACCTGTGTCAAATACAGTAACTTTACTATAGAATAAAAAAGATCAGTTCTATTCTGCTGAAACAATCGTGCATCATTTTGGTGAAATGAGACTATGAGCTATGTGTGCAAACATGCTATATTCCGTCTGGTTCACTTACCACTTACTTATTCATCAGATTCAGCTCTGCTTATGTTACAAAATTTTACAGCAGTGATTGATTGTAGCATATAGCTGGTTATATATAGCTGGCGATGTATGTAAATATAAATGCAGTCAATGAATGTGAAAATGGATTAGTTTAATAAACTGTGTTTCAACATACAGTCCCTCATAATTCTACATTTAAGTTTAGTGCTGTACCAGCGCTAGAAAATAAATGATAAAAATACAAATATTTAATATTCAAAATATAAAATATTTATGTTTATAACAGTGTAACTTTACTTACTTCTTCCAACACAATGTCCAACACCAGGCACCAGGCACTTCACTTAAAGGCCAATGGTGTCAGTAAAAACAGAGATTTTCTAAAAGCGCCATAATGGACCTTTAAATTGACTAATGAAATGACAATTTCAGACATCAAAGAATTCCTGCGGCCGGCTTCTGAACTGGGATGTGCAGTAAAATCTGACAGATGTTTAGAGTTACATTAGAGAGTGTAGAAACAATTTTGGTTCATTATAAAACTCTGGCAGGATAAATCAGGCTGCCACAGTCTATGAAATTGATAGGAAAAACTGTCACAGATGAATGTACAGTTTGATAATGTGGACTGTTTGCTTCATCAATGAGCAGATTTGTTTCAGGTTTCTTCTAGCTATTGTCAAAATATTACAATAATAATGATCCAAAATGATGCAAAAATGCAGAGTTTCTAGTCAGATAACAACTACCAAAAGCCCTCACACACAGCCTAAGCCTCCAGAAACCAGACAAAACTAAGGGTAAACTTAATTTGGCTGTAACTCGCCTACATTTTATAAGAGGTGAGAAAAAATGTGATCCAGATCATGGATTACGATTCTACCTCAAAAGATTGTCATGTGATCTTTTGGCCAGATTAAAGTAAAACACACAGACAGTAACCCAAGGGGCACAACTGCCTTGAAACACAACCTCCTATTATTTTTTTAAAGTTCAGTTTAGCTTCCTGCAGGGTAACGATAAGTTACGGTTTACTTTAAAATCACAGTTCAGTTACAGTACGTTGGCTTACAGATTGGAAAGCTCAACGTTTCGCTTGATGTTATTCTTGGAGAAACTGCAGTTATTCATTAAATGAAGTCATATGTTGAGTCTGGTGGCACCACACCTGTTTCCTGTGTAGGGAGAAGGCAGACAGTTGGTGAAAATGACTCAGGGCTGTACAGCACATTGGATACACGGACGTACATGTATATATTATACCTGTGGGCCTTTTTCTACAAAAGTGAGACAGCTTTCTGTGCCAAAATCATTTAGACTGTCAGTGTACGAGCTGTAACACGGTTTTTACATCTTGTAGCTAATGAGGTCTTTATCAAAGCAACATTCCCACAGCCTTTTATTAATTATGTATAAGCTTAAATTCAGGTGTTGACATAATGTAGCCTTGGGAGCTCAGTGAAGAATATGTTGAACCATCCAATATTCAACTGTGCTCCTTTCACTCTTGTCATCATACAGCACTGTATATCATTACTTCTTTTTTTTTTTGTTTAGGCAATGCAAGACACATCCATATTCATAATGTTCCTTTTTTCCCTTTGAACAAGTTCAATTTTGGATGACCATTTCATGTCTGTTTCCAACACCCCGCTGTGCCTGCACTGCGCTGGCATCAAAACTATGTCTTGGAGGAATAGCAAAATGCCAGCCCTTATTTAAGCCTCACAAACAGCGCAACCCATGGCTTACATTTTGACATTGCTGACGAGCTTTAAATGATCCAAGAAAAGCAAAAATGTTGTCATTGTTGAGTGGGCCTGAGGGCAGGGAGTACATGGATACATACTTTTAGATTCAAATTTCATTCATCATTATCATTCAAGTTTTGTCATTGGTATTTTGAAATATTCTCTCCATTTATAAAACTATGATACTTGAATTATTAGGTCAAGCCTCTTAATAGAATATGACCAAAGACAAGGTCATAGTCATAATTTTCACATTTTCAAATGATAATGTTTTTTTTTTTCATGTAAAACCAAAAAATGTATTAAGAGTATCCCCATAACACTGTCCTACAAACTTTGTATCAAGTGACATTATTATGTTTTCCTGCTTGCCATTCAGTGAATATGTTGAGAACTCATTCAAAGGATTAAGTCATTTCTTACCTGTCACTTTTGAGAGCTTGAAAGCTTTTCTCGTCTTTTCAAAAGCCGCAATTGCTCTCATTTGTCTGGTAGAGCTTGAACGCTTTTAGTCTTTTTTTTTTTTCCAAGGAGAAATTGCTATTATTTATTGAACAAAGCAATCAAGTGGCAAAAGTGTCAGCTCGTGTTACAATGGACAGATCAGCAGGTGTAATAGAAGGCAGACAGATATTAAATAACACTTTCGCCTTGTAATCAGATTATTTGTATAGACAAACTTTCTTTCTTTTGACACTTTAATGTGTTGAAGCCTGTCTCCAACTGGATTTCCACAAAGTCAGTGAGATTGAACCATCATGTTGGTCTGCAGTCACTCTGTGTTAGTGATTGACTGCACCTCCGACATCCAGGATGACATATAGCCTTTTTAATGTATACCTACTACCCTGTATCAGGGTTGCACTGAATTCATGGAGGTTGAAGCAACAACACTTTTTCTTCCTTACATCATTCTCTTTTTACAGTAAAATTCTGATTCAGAAAAACTTTATTGGCAATGAAAATTTGACTTTTAACTTGGCAAACAAGTTGCCTGGTTTGCATATGATGCCAAAACGAATCTTGTGATGTGTGACTGTTATTTTTAATTGGATTGCATAAAAATGCAGTGGGAAACTACAGCTCTCATAACTGTGGAAGCACCTTGTCTGCACCAGTTTGAAAAAATAAAAAATAAAACAAATGTTTATTTCATCTGATATGCACAAATTTGCAAGTACTTGAATAGAGCATAGTGCAAACACAGTTGCTGTCATTGCTAAAAAATCATTTGACTGTTGCTGTGTTTTGACACTAATAGCTGTAATGAATATTGTCATTTATGAAACATCGTTCTTGGGACCATTCTCATTAAACGTAGAGGTTGAGTGCATATTGATGTAGACCTGTGTGTTATACTGTAACTGTTAGGTTGCAGGTCACGCCGCCCATTATGGAATCTTCCATTTGCAATGTTTAGTGTCAGTGCTGATGCAGTTCTGCAATCCTGATGTGGGTGTGTCATGAATATTTTGCGTACTGTGCAGACTATTTTGGGATTATAGAACATTTCTCAAGTACACCTTTTCTCCTACATAGGGAACCTCTGAGGACAGGCCTACATCAGTCATAATTAACTGTATAAAACTGTTCATTGAATTGAAAGAAATCATTTACTGTTGTACATAAGATTGCTAAGTCACATACATTTATTTATAGAAATATTATACAGGATCTGAAATGGAACGTGAATGTACTGTGAATTTGATCATGTTCAGTCAGAATGGTTGTCATGTACTTGACCCCTTACGACATCAACAACTCCTCAAGTTTGTCGCTGTGTAGCTACATCGCCCATCATTCTATGTCTTGTCACTTACGGTAAAAATATATCAATATGACAATTTGTGCTATGGTTGTTTTTCATCTCACTAACTAGTGTTTAACTGTGGGTCATAATAAGCTCATAACCATGCTTTAACAGGAAGAAAGGCTCTGCAATGTGAATGTGGGGAAATTTAATATTTCTTTAATTTCTTCAATAATATTCTATCGCATCAGACCTTGGAATCCATATCTGGCTATGACTGTGATGTGACACCTGAGACATGTGATCTGTGATCAGGTTAGCCAATCAGAACTTTTGCTGATGAAAAGTGGGAGGTGACATTATCCTCCCAGTGTAATATGAGCCATTTGTGGCAGAGACACAGAGAAGCACTCATAAAAGTGAGGAAAAATCAAATCTATACTACTCTTTCTGTCAGCACCATTACAGAAGTCTTTAATATACACACATATGTGGTATAAACAGAACTTTAAGTGTTAAGATATGGGACCTTTAATGTGTGTAATGTAATATAGATTCAGTTGTAAAGTGCTTTTGATAGATAAGCAAAGTGAGAAAGCCAATAACTAAATCATTATAAACCTGAAGGCAATGATACAGTTAAAAGCAACCATTTATTATGTATTGTAAAGCAAAGTACAGTTTTAGCACGATAAGTATACAGTGCTGATATGAGGTCAACTGAAAGCACATAATTATAAGACCGTGTGTGTGTGTTTTCCTGTGTATTAATTTATCGGGATGCAAGATTGTTAAATCATTTAGTTGTAGGGTTAAAGGGGCACCATGAATGATGTGTGTGCTTATGTGACGGTTCTGTTGGGACATCATGTATCTCCATTACCAAGCTAATGACTGCCTCAGCTGCTTATGGTAACAGCCACAATATACTGATTTCTGTGTTGAAGTTTCAGGTTCGAGTCTTGCCTCTCCTCTGCTCCTCTACAGTTAGCTTAGAAATGTACTCACAGGGATGTGATTCTTTGGGATTAATCTAGAATTCCGAATTTTCCGACCTGAAAATGCGACCCTCGTGAATCATGCAGATCAGCAACAAAAATATTTTTCAGGGGGTGGTCAGGTGATTTAGCTGCCTGAGTGAGATGGATTTGAGGATATCTATAGACTGAAGTGGGTGAAGAGTTTCTCTCCTTTCCAAGTATCCACCATGCTGTTAATGTTCATTTTAAACTGACAGCGGTGAGTGTTTGGGCTCTTTTATGAGGACACTGCAACAGGAGAATACCAGCTTTTTCCAATCACATGCCTGAGTCAGCTAATGTCAACAGATGCACAGCAGAGACTCCAACACACACAATCACATGCAAGTCTTACATATAGAACCTTTATGATTTGTTTTAAGATTAGATTAGAGGGTTAGATTAAGGCTAGGGTAAGAGTTGACTTTAGGCGTGTTGTGGTTATGGTTAAGGTCAGGGTAAGAGTTCAGGAATGGACGTAGGTTCCCTAAATACATGGAAACTCAACAAGTGTGCATGTGAGACAGTTAAAATAAACAGAAACATTGCCGTCCCCTCAGAATTCCTGGGCACGTCCCTGCCAGGCAATTCACAGCTCCGTCCTGAATCCAGGTGCTGATAGATTATCCCTGTCCTTTGGTCATACTGAGACAGATTTAACAGACTGCTGCTTCCACAAATCTTTGCTCTATGTTGCCATGACAACTCATTACTGATATGTGAAAAACCTCATGGTCCTTTCTTCCCAAGGCGTTGTAAGAAGACATGGTGAATAGAGAAGAATAATTTCAGTTTTGGTCAACTATTGATGTGTTCTGCTTCGAGTTAAAATGCTCCGATGGTTTAATTAATAATTAATTATTGATCTGATTGATTGCAGCACAAATTTAGAGTGGTGGTTGATTCCAGTTTATTACGAAAAACACCAAAGTGAAGTGTCTTGAATCAACCCACAGACATGAAAGCACACACAGTTTCTCACTATGCTGAGTGCTAACAAATACCTTTCAGTTTTTATATGGAAAAGCTAGTGAGCTCACTCAGACTTTTAGCGTTTGAGTTTCCTAAATCACAATAACATCTTTACATCCTATTCTGCTGCAGAGTGCTTTCTTACAGCACCCTCTTGGCTCATAGGTGTATCTGTGTTCACAGTGATGTATAACACGGCTGCTAAAAGGTCACAGAAGTTGTAGTACTACTTGTTTTTTGCTAATTCATATTACCTGATGCTTTATTTAAAGTGAGTGCGTGCATATATGGAGCTATGCATTTTAAACCATTCCATTCCAGAAGTTGTTGACAACCTTGTTAATTAGCTGCATAAAGGTCATATTGCAATTAATGATGCAAGTTACAGAATTCCAATGCAAAAAGGCATTGTTCTAGGTAATTTGGAGCAATAATGTCACTACTGTTGTTTTCACACTTAATTACACTGGAGGGTGAATGGAAAATCACAGCTTTCGTTGAACATTATTAAGCTTTTCTACTCATCATTACAGTGGTATCCCTTTGTCTAAACAAATCACGATATTTTTTTTATGTCTATATGCATGAATTTGTATTTTATTTCTAATTGATCTGATAATGAACAAGCCTAGAAAGCTCAGTGCATAATACAGTATCAGCGAGAACATGACATTGCATTAAATGAATCTGATCTTGCATGCAGAGTACAATATAAAGGATTATTCATTTTCATAGGGGAGTGATCATTACCATGCCCTGTTAAAATTGTCGCCCGATAATCTTTTAATCATATCTGTCTGTTTTGCATGGCGGGGCACGTCTGATGACCTTTTTTATATTTTTTCCCAGAGCCACATGTCATGAATCATAGTGTCACGGAGCTGTCACAGCCAATGCTCGCCCTCACACTGTATTCACTCAGTGGGGGAAGAACGGGGGTGGGGCGGGTGCTCGTTCCATCCCTCCACCTTCAGCATCGGACACACCAAATTGATTTTAATCACGCAATAAAGAAGATCTGATCCTCCCTCTGTTGACTTACTTTCATGCCCCAAAGAGGCCGCCCTGATCGACTTTTCTGATGGATTTTACTCATAACTGCCTATAGCCCTGTTCAATACAGACAATCTCTTTCATTTTAGTTGCATCAAGGAAAGACTGATGCTGTATTAGTGTTTGCTGTGAGGTTTCAACAGTTTATTTAATACATCGATCCTGTAATTCCTTGCCTCCATGAAGTGCTGAAGTAGGAAATGATTTGCAGGTGTGATACTGTCAGAGTAAACTTCTTCTGTTGGCTCATTCTAAAATGAGCTAAGAAAGATACAATACACACAAGCTACAAAGTGACACTAAACTATTCCGTGGTTCTCAAGTGGCTTGGGTTGCTCGCGTATTCTTTTTCACATTTTTCAACCATTCATTGTCAGTGTATAAACACCACTCTTCTTACATCAGAAGGTTGAAAATTCTCAATTAATATAATGCTCAAAGTGAGAGGTTTTTAATCTTTGAACTGACAAAACTCCGTACTGCTAAGAATTTTCAAGCTGTAAATTGTTGTGAAACGGTTAATATATTCATCAATAGTATTCAGAGAGTCACTGCCAGAGATCACTGTGAACACCAAACTGTCAGCAGTCATCAAGTTATAAAATGAAAGGCATCTTCAAAACTGTGTGCAGTTGTGCTGTGATATATTCAGAGAACCTCACTGAAAAATAATTTCCATTTTTAAATGTGACCTTTATGCAAAGTTAAAGGGCAGATGCACCCCTCAGGCCCGTCATTTTATTTGTCCTTTATCAAACTTAGCTTTTGCTTCAGATCACATTTAAGATTTAAAATCCCTTTAGAAATATGTGCATAACCAGAATATTGCAACAACAAAAAAAAGAGTCAGCAGTGATAAACTTGAACTATGATAACAATAGTTTCACACTGAAATGCTTTTCGTAAAATGGGCCTTCTTTATCTTCAGAATAGCCATGGTATATTTGAAAAAAGCCCTGTAAAAAAAACAACAAACCTGGCCTCATAGGTCATGCTCTAAAATAAGAATTGCTGAATTTCTGCATTCTTGGTTAATTCACGATTCTACAAGTGCTTGCATCTAAGCCTATTATACAAATCACATTATATATCTGCAGGCAAGGCTGTGCTTCCTGTCCCACAGCTTTGGAGAGGAATTTAGATATTTTCTCTTTTAGGAAGTATTAATGGAGCGAGATTAGTCTTTGCTCTAGGCCCAGATGAGGAAAGCACTCTGTTCTCAGCTTTGTTTAACAAGTAATATGTGTTGCTTATCATTTCCTTACTTTCATTAGCTGTGGGACCTGCGGCACAACACATACACCCACATATAAGCTCTTGCATGTTAATGCATAATTGATATGTATGGGTCTGCAAAATGGCCTAACACCACCGCAATTTCAATTTATACTAGGGAAGGGATTTGTTGAATGAACAGTATTAACTGTAAGGGAAAAAGGAAATATTTGCTTTACAGATTTTATAGTGTCTTTAAAAGAAAAACAATACAACTTCATCATCAAGTTAAACATTTTTGTCATATATATGTGCTTACTGCTCTTCTATCTCTACTGAATGTAGTCTCATGTCTTCTATGATATTCCTCTAAGATATTGTGTTAAAAGTGTTCAACCTTATTTATTTTCTAATTTATTAGTACAGTACAGTGTTTCCTCTATGACTGTTTTTAGCAGCCAGGGCAATGGTTGAGGTAATGAGCATATTTAATGGAATTAACAAGCTTTTACAACATAATCTCTAGTTTTTAGATCATGCGCTCAGGATGAACTAACAATGTTTATGTCACTTTGGGCAATGTGGAAAAAAGATAAAACAAACTAAAATCCCTGCAGATTTTACAGCTAAAAACTTGCTAAAAAAAGGGCAATGACTAAAACATTGGCGATAGTGCTCTTTTACCGACCCTGATGTCACTAGATAACGGGCACAATGACGTTAATTTATTCTACTCTCTTCCTCACTCTGCTTGTTTCCTCTTCTTGTATGTCGTTTCAAATTAAAAGTCCTCTGCAGAGTTGTGTCATGTGACCTCATGATAGTGTTTCATAAAATTTTGAAGCAGCAGTCGCAATAATCTTGCAATGGCGGGCTGCCACCTCAAAATGTATATAAAGCAAACTCTGCTGTACACTCTGGGAGTGAAAACTGGACTTTGCTCCAAATAGCTACTTTAGAGCTTTGTGATCATAGTCCCAGCATCATCACTGCTCTGTTTCTATTCTAATATAACTGGAATTGAATATTTTTGAATATCTCACAAAAAATATGACAATTTATGCAAAACAACATACAGTTCAGTAATTTATCGAGACCGTTTCACATGTTAAATGAACAATAAAATGTCTTGGCTGGCATTTTCTGAAGTTCCTGGTTCATATCACACTGTTACACTGATACCACTGGGGCATGAGGCTGGTTTATGTTGTGAGGCACATTGAAAGAGACATGTTTCTCCATTTCTAATGGAACGAGGCTAATCTGATCTGTGTAAGCTGACTCCCAGCTGTGCAACTTTGCAGAATTCACTCACGAATAAAGTGTAACAACTTAAATAAAGGGCAAGTCCATCTTAATCACATGCCTCTATGGTCCGGTGGCAGGCAATGAGACAGAAATGTCACATTAGCAATGTGTAGTGGTTTATTACACCATATAGACACTTTAAACCAATGTACCATTTACTGATTTTATCCTTGCTTTAAATATTTCTTTTTATGCAATCAGTGCATTTTTTACAGTCATAGACCATTTAAAATGTTGAATATTGCCACAGAAATCAAAAAGGGGAAAGAGCAATAATTTGTTATACTGTGGTATGTCATTCTCTCTCTCTCACACACACACACATAATGTTTTAGGCACTCTATCCTTTTTTAATTTCAGAAATTGTTGGGGTTCTGTATTTACACTTGATTTAAAAAGGCTTCGGTGGGTAGTTTGGATAAAATATAGCACCATCTTATAATGTTATAACTGTGGAAGACTATACCCATGTGGTCGATGTGAAAGATCTTCCACTGATGTACTAACTGCTCTTTACACACTTCCAATTAGACACTGACTGATGGTATTACAGTTACCAGTTACAAAACATCTCCCGACACAACCCAGCCTGACAAAAATTAAGTTTATATGCAACTAACTTGTAACCACAAAGACATTTTGTAATAAATGTAATGTTGTCTACATTACATAATTTGTTGCAAGGAAACTTAAGTTCTCATTGAAGGATCCACGACTTCTTTCACCTTTCCTCAAAGGGCAGGAGGTAGGTGAGTGGATCAACAAGCCCTTGCATCTCTCTCTATGTGCCTAAACCTAAAGTGTAATAAATAACAACATTTAATTATTAGATTGAAACAAAACATAATGGGCGGCATTGCATTGCATTTAGAACAAAACAGTGAGGTTGCATATGAACATTTCTGTGAAACAAGGTTGCCCATATAGCAGCAACAAAATCGATTAGGTACAGTCACAATAGTACTACCAATAATAATAAAAATAATGAGAAAAGAAAAAAAGGTAAGTGTAAAAGTAAAAGTGTAAAGGTATTGCAGTGTTTTATTTTCAGGAGAGAATGTATATTTAAACTTATTTGTTTTAATGCGGTAAACGTATGTTGGGGTTTGAAGGTGGATATGCAGTTCTACGATAATGGATGGCTCACTTGCTGTCAGTAGTGGTACAGTTGGTCTGTAGAGGAAGTGATCCCTCACCATAACAGCTCACCCTCTGCTGCGATAATGCAGTTTAATCTGGAGGCTACACCCAAGGCACTGACATGCCCCACAGAGTATCAGCCTGCATTGGACAAACGCATTGGAAACCTTGACTGGCACTTCACCCCTCAGTGATGACAAAAACCCTGTCTGCTTAAGCAGCTATTACTCCACCTGATTGGTAATCATGACATGGAGTGAGGCATAAATCCCTCAGACTGCTGCTGGTTACGATAGAGGTCTTTGAAGGAACATGGTGATTAGGTGACCTTGGATGGAGCAGAGAGAAGGGGGACAGGAGAGTCGAGGCTGGTGGGAGCTGCTCTTCTCTATTATTGGCAGTATAATGACACATTCTTATGCAAATATTATTCACACACAAATGTCTACATTCACACAGCGAACAGCTCAAGGCCCAAAATATGTGTTAAATGATTTCTTAGAGGAATATTGTAATTGTGTTATCAGGTGTGATCATAAGGTGGAGCTTTAGCAACAAAGAGTATATTTTCGCACACTGGGTGCACACTGTGACTTCCAGTCCTCCCAGTGTTCACGTATGTTGAGTTATCAGGGTCAGATATATCGAGGGCCAAAAGTGCAAAAGTGCCAAAATTCAATAAATAAATGCATCTCTAAATAATTACTTAAACGTGTCATTAATTCATTAAGATTGGACATAAATTCTGTAAATAAATAAATCTATCAATGATTACTAAAAAGTGTCATTAATTCCTTAAAAAAATAATTTTATGTAAAATGATAATTTCTAATAATAATGATAATTACTTCACGATTTATTAGATTATTTCATAATTGCTGTGCTGCAGTGCATCATGAAATAATTTAAAGTGCAGCTCATCAACAGACCCTTACATCTGATTGGTTACCCTGCGCAGCAAATTGAGACAGATCGATCCCAGATAATGGGCTGGTGCCAGTGAACACCCTCCGATGCATTAGGTGGAGGTCTTCATCTTTACATTTGTTTGGATATGCTGTTTAGTTACTAACAAAAATGTTGTTGCCATGGATAAAAATCAAGAAGGAGACGAGTCGATCATTTTAGTTGTTGTTGTTGCTGTTGGTACAGCGTGCGAGGTGCAGGAGAAAACTGTCAAAAACTGAAACGTCCGAATCGACTTCAGACCAGAGTAATGGATTTGACTAGATCAGCGTTAGCCCCGCCCACTGACTTTGATGGGTGCGGTTGACAGGTAAAATAAATTAATAATGTACTGCAGCACAGAGACCATGAAATAATTAATTCAATAGAGAAATAATTATATATGTTTTTACATAATTGATAATTAATTAATTGTCTATTTAATGAATTATTTATGTATTTATTTCCAATTTTAATTAATTAATGAAACATTTAAGTAACTATTTAAAGATGTAGTTATTTATTGAATGTTGGCACTTTTGGCTGTCCATACTGACACAGCAGTGAAAAACAATTAAAAGAAAGGCTGCCCACACACTAAATTAATGTTTCCACAACTTTTATAGGGTTGCGTTGCTCAGTTCTTGTTTGATTTAAAAAGGGTCTTATCAACAGGTTCAGACCAAATTGTCTCCGGATGCGACTGAAAAGACGTACAGCCAATTACAGCATCAGTCATTGCTGGACAGGCAGTAGCCACAGGTGGCAGCTCGTCATTGTATTAAACCACATCAGACTCAGCCCCGTATCAGATAAATGGTTGTGATTGGCTCTACCCAATCTAGGCTCAGTGGAAATCAGTTTGAATGGGAGCAGAGCCAGACTGATCTCCCAGAGCAAATTCAGGCAGATGTGTCTGGTTCCCAGGCTACAACCTTTACATTATATGATTATTTGTAAATATTATCATCTGGAGTTAAGGAAAGTTTCACTCTGGCCCCCACACCTGTGTAAAATCTATGTATATAGAAAAAAACAAAATGTAGCAGCTGGGTGAAAAATGAATTCAGGGGCATATATTTTGTGGGCGGCCACTCTTTCTTTAATTAATTCTCCTCTTTGTCAACACAGCGGGGACCATTGGGATATTCATATACTATGTTGCAGTTTGTAACTGTGCTAAGTGAAACCATGAACAGGTTCTGTGTTTTAGAAGCTGTTCCAGATTTAAAGTTGTGGGTTTTGCAAAGCAAAATTATCCAAATAACTCCATAAATCTGTTTCTTAGATATTCACTCACACACCGGGCTATAGCAGCTCATCCAGATACTTGTGTTATCTGTACCACAGCAATGATTGTTTTTACCTCCGTTGGTATAAGATCAGTGACCAGTTAGTGAGTTAGTAAGTGGTAAACATGTCAATTACTGTTGAACGATGTTGAATTCCCTTTAAGGAAAAATGTGCAAATCAATATATTTGTTGTATTTACAGATATATATTCGGAACATTTGTTTTTACTTCAGATTATGTCAACACTAGAACATTTTTCTTTTAAAATGCATAACTTTCGCTACGTTTGGACCTAGTGTCCATACTATTGTGGCGTGTAGAATCCCTAAAATGGAGACTTATGGAAAAGCGGCAGACTCTGTTTTAGTTTAGAGACTCTGGGGTTGCATTGTAATGTGGACAAACTGAGACTTGATGACACAGACGCCTGCATTCAGTGTTCCCTGATTTGTTGTGCTCCTGTCACATGATCCTTTCAGGAAATAAACGGATATCAGCCTGGACTACAACCAGCTGTTAATTCAACACGGATACTAAATTACAAGAGATTCTGTTTTTGTTGTCTTTGCCAGCAGCTGTTGTGTAGTTAAATTCTGCATTTTATCATGATACCACTGACTACATCCACAGCCGGTGAGCTGAGCAATTTGTGACCATTTGTTGTGTCCAGCATTGTTATCAACTCCCTTGGTCATGATATGTGTTTGATTATGGATGGAGATTGTTTTAAAATGCCTTTTTTTTTAAATGAAAAGGTATGAGTTTTATATATGAATGATCTGCCTTCTGTTTGATCTGATGTAGAAACCCAGGTTTATGCTGATGATACAGTGATTTATCTCAACATGTATGCATAATTAAGGGAGTGGCCGCTGTGATTGACAAGTGAGTCTGTCTGTTTCTGCTGTGCTGCGTGGGCTTTGATTGACAGCTGCTCGGCTGCCGAGTCAGACATTCAGACTCTTGTTTGTTGAATAAAACATATTTTTCTCCCTGACAGGAAGTTGTGTTTACAAGATCGTCAGAGGATTCTGTCATGAAGTTTACCGTACTTAAGTATAATACCAGGTGTAACTTAGCTGTATCAGCTGATGTTAGCATTAATTCGTATTGAATTATATGATTTGTCAGCTAGCCTGCTCCATTTTCAATCCCTTTGAAAATGTGCTTTAAAGGTTTTGGGTTAGAAACCAAGCTGCTTTCACATGTGTCAAATCTTAAGTAAACATAAAATATAATAATAAGAGGACATTCTAACCCTTGTTGGTTTTTAAAATTCTACATAATACCGCTCCTCTTCCTTTGCACCTGGCTTTTATCACACAAAGAACTAACTACTGACTGTGTCATTTCTTTTCAAATAGCGGCTTTTAGTCAGTCAGCACTTTTTCTAACAGCATCCAAAGAATGGAATGAATAACCAGAGCACATCAGAAAAATCAACACTTACTGTTCTTCCACTAGTCAGTTGAAGCGATGGCTCGTGAACATCTAAACGTGAACGTTATGGCTTCTCTGCTCTCCAGCCTTCCTGTTAATTGTAGGATTTTTATCTTTTCTCTTTTATCTCTATCTTATCTCTTTTCATTCCCTATTGTTTCATATGTAGTATGGATTATTGATGTTTATTCATTTGTCCACGATTTTCATTAGATATATGCTACTTCATGTTATTGTATTTATTTTTAAGGTGCTTTTTTAACATCAGGCTAACACAGAAAGATGCTGTTCTTAAAAAACAATAGCAGCCAGAAGGGTAAACAAGGTGGTTTTGAATAATGTAACAGAACTATCAAGAAGAACAGGCAGAACCCAATTACTGCTATTTACACAGACTTTAGTAAAGTATATGATTTAAAAAAGAATAAAAGACAAAACATATTATAAGGGTCTTTCCATGCCGACTCACCCATAATTCTTCCAGTTCATGTCCTGGATTTTCCTGAAAAAATTCAAGTGAAAACTTACAGTAGGTCCATGGGACGTTGTCAAACCTGAAGCTCTCCTGCAAATTGTTGATGGATTTTTCAGCCCTCAGAGCTGAATTTAGTCATTAATATGTGTATTCTAAATCTCACAAATCGTTTATTTTTCTCTGGACTGGGTTGAAAGTTGGCCCGAACATCCAAGAAACCCTAAGGATAATTTGCACGTAAACAATTGTTGCTGATGTTTTTTTGTTTTTTTTTACCTGAAAAAATAATCTGTGATTTTCAAAAATGACTCCACTGCAGGAATTGCAGACCTGCTGCCTGGTGCAACACAGCACCCTAAATACTTAATCAAAACCAACGTGAATGAGAATGTTTCAAAAGCATGTTAGACTTAAATACTTGCTGACTGTGATAAGACTCTATATAATAATTCACTATCACTCAAACCAACTCAGACTGTAACATCGCATTTAACCAGTGCCACTTATTGTAGAGCGATTCTCCCAAATGACCAGCAGCTAAATTAGGATTGAGAGATTGGAAAAGAATTGCAGGGGAAATGTAAAACATAAATGCTACGAGATTTTACTGTACGTCATTTGTCCACAGTGACCTCTATTTTTGCAGACCGAATGAGATTCACATCGACTTGAGAAATATTTCTCACGCTGAGACTGGGGTGATAATCTGTCTTTAGATTTTGTGATTTTTTTTACCGGCTGCACACTGTCAAGGAAAACATTTTATTAGGAAAGTTTTCTGGGGTTGTGCAGAAGAGCTACAGTAGATTTACACCCGAAAGATTCTCCTGCTGCCTTTAAAATCATCCAGAGAAGCTTTCATCCCTCAGCAAATATTACAGTTGTGCTAATTTATATTAAGTTTACCTGGCAGGACAGTACAGGTCCAGTATTGGAAATACTCTTCTTCACAGTTGATACCAACAATTACTTTATGAGTTACTAGCTGGTAAGGGTTTTTTTCAGGAAGCAGCCAAGATGGTTCATCACTGATTTTTGTCGTATACAGTAAATTAATTCATGTCAAAATTCATTGTACAAACAGTAATAATGCTTCTTCAGATTTGACTAACACTTTCCTAAATAAATGTGTTTGCTTCAGCCAGGAAAAAAAAAACATCTAAAGGGAAGATTTTGCCTTTCAGTAAAATGTCATAGTCATTGGTTGTAATTTTAGTGATCTGAATAATCGCTGCTTGGAAGTGTAAAGATATTACTTTTGAATGTAAACTGCTGATAAAATGGTGTAATAAAAGTACTGTATTTGGAAATGTAGTGCATGTCTTGCAGTAAAAGGGCAGTAAACAGCATACATCTCAAGATTAGTCTTATGAATCATTCATTGTTTACTGGTTTGGGGAATTTATGCCAGGGAGCAGGAGGCCATTCTACCATTGTCTTCTGTAGCGTTTCATATGGTGCTCCCTTTTAATAATTTGTTGACATGCCCCTGCTGTTGTAGAGAAAATAAAAGTGACCTCTCTCTGTGGTGAAGGTCAGGCAGTATCTAATGAAGGCCCAAAAGTCTTACAGCATTGATTTCTTACCCATTTCATGGCTAGAATGCAGAGTTGTTTCAGCGTTGCCATGGGGGACGGCCCCGGGTACAAGCTGATGTTTCCTGAAGCCAGTTTTACACCAGACTCTGTAAACACAATTACTCGTCTTTCTTCTCTTTCTTTCTTTCTCTCTCTCTCTCTCTCTCTTGTTAAGCAATTTCTAAGAATTCTTTTAAAGACGTTTCTAGGATCTTAGTAGAGATGTTGGAGTGCTGCAGGATTGACGCGCCCACATAACTCCAGGCGTGCATCCAGAAGTGCTGTGACATTCTGAAATCGTTCATCAGTGAGCAGAGTCACGGCACTCTCTCTCTCTCCTCCTCATATTCTGATCAGACTTGACGTGGATGGCATTTAAGTCTAAATACCACATGGCGTATGTCACTTCTAGAGATACCCTTGTAATAAAGATTCATTATGCAGGTGTGAGGAATCATTGAGATGCATCACAGTGCATTGCATCTTTTGGCAGATTAAAGATATGAAGATTAAGGATAGAGACAGCATTATACTGTTGTTATACTTAATAACCTGCTTAGTTTGGCTCATAGCCCTATGCTCATCCATAATGCATATGACCTGCAGCTGGCCAGGACACTAAGTATGTTCTGACAGTGTGAGAGGGTTTAAAATCAGTGCATGTACATGGATCGAGGTGGCTTTCCAGTATATGTGTAAGAAACTCTCAAAGTGCATTTAAATTTCTGTGCTCCTGTGCAGCTGTCCTGAAATAACTTGCGAAACAATTATATATGATGTATTTTAAATTGTAGCTTTGATTTATGTTACACAATCCATGTATCACTGAGTGGAATATTTCCACCCTTCATATATTCAGAGTGTCATACATCATAAGTGTGGCATTAGCGCTTTGGAGGACTTACTTTGTAATGAGGTATTTTGATTTTCTTTTCTGAGCATATTTTTTCTCGAGTTGTTTTTTTCCATCTTCTGGAGAACATAACAATATCGGTAGCTGTTTTCAGAGCAAGAATGTGGTGCTCAGGTGGACTCGCAGTCAATGAAGAAATGTTCTGTCTCTTCTGCTTTAAGTTTTTGTAATGTGAGCCCGTTGAAAGTTGGTCCAAGACAGCAGGTGTTTTCAACTAATCAGTTATATGAGTTTTGAAGTTTTCATTATTTATTTAGTCTTGCAGTTTGTTTTTGACTTCAGTTTAGTTTTAGTTGTATTTTTATTTAGAGGAATTGATTAGTTTTAGTTTAGTTTTTATTTAGTATTAGTTTTTCAGGTATTATGAGCCAAGCTTTGCTTTTTTAGAAGCTGTAAAAGGTAGGATGAACGAATGCGTGACATCAAATATGATTTACATATCCACTGTTTATTAAAGCTGCAGTGCTTGATAGTTTCCTGGCGTTGTTGAGCAAAGATTCCATAATTACCTTTTAGCATATTGTAATTCAAGTGGTCTGAGAAGAAACAATAATTTTACTAACTTCTGTGGACTCTACCCTGTGACACAGACTTTGTCTAATTATAGGTGTTTTCGTGAAACTGCATCAGGTTCATGTATATTTGAAATATATTGACTGTTTTGATTTGTGCCGAGAGGAGAGAGTTGCAGAAGGAAGGTGTGTATTTTCAAACTCTTGTGTTTTTTTTATTTGATTTCTGATTTTGGCTCCTTTAGCTATAAATGTCATTTTATTCTTTAACACCATGAACCTTCAATGTTGGGGTAAAAAGACAACTAAGGTGATTTGACCTACAATTCTGTTTTATTTTTCAACATTGAATCGTCATTGTAATATTTATTTAGGTTTTGTGTTTTTCAAAACTATTGTTTTCATGGGGTAGAGCCTTGTGAACAAGCTGACATTTCCTGAAGCCAATATTACACCAAACTCTGCAAACACAACTACAACTGTTTGTCTTAGTGCTTTCTAATAATTCTTTTAAAGAAATTTCTAGGATCTTGTAGGTAGGGATGTTGGAGTGCTGCAGAATTGATGCGCCCACATAACTACAGGCGAATGTCCAGAAGTGTTTTGACAACCTGAAATTGCTCATCGGTGAGCAGAGTTACGATACACTCTACTCCTCATATTCTGATCTGAATATGAGGAGTAGAAGTTATTTTTTTCCTCTGCTTCTTTTAGTTTTCATTAACTATAATAACCCTGCCCGAACCCATACACATTTTACTTGAATGATGTTGTTAAGGGCTTCTAATCCATACTGCATAATCATCTAAAATGGTTGTTGCTCATTCTAAAATGTTTATTATTTATATTTATGATTAAATTGCTCTTATGAATTTTATGTGCAGTAAGTCTTCAGCTTTTATTGCTATTTATGTGAGGTTATGTTTGTGTATACCTGCACATTTTCATGTGATTTTTATACTTATTCAACCACGATGTTCTCTTTTTTTCCTCACTCTAGTTGAGTTTGACCTTGACTGCCTTGTGTGCAGTATCAGTGTAATGGACTATCACTGCCCTGTCAAGTACACACACAGCTTTTACATACAGCCAAGCAAGTCGGATGAGCTGCAAATAGCTTCTTTAAGAGTCAGGTCCTTCTCAACCTGCAACTGTAAGATAGACCTGACGGAGGAATATTCTCGGATCTGCGGTTTTTCAGCTGTGCTACACAGCTGACTTATAATTCACTACTTTGAGCACTGTACTGCGCTGCTGTTTTTTGTAACAAAGGTTTTGTTTGAATAGGCCTGCGGCTTACGACTTATCCACTGTACCATATTGTGAACTGTGTGTCTGATGCAACTCAGGGGAGTGTAATGCCTTAGTGGTTTATAGCTTCCCTCATTGGAATATAATATTGTTTAGAAAGATAAATGAAAACTTAAGCTCTCATGTAATACTGAGTTTAATAGGTCTGAGCAAACAGGAGAGTGGATGCAGCATTTTAGAATGCGGTAAGAAAAGATTTGTTGTGCTGTCTGAGGGTTTGTTGCTGGACGTGTTTAGTAATTGGGTCAACACTCAAGATTTCATACCACATCTTGAGCAAAAACTTGATTATAACACATGCTGCCGCAAGAAGAGTGTAGACTGGTTTTACTTTAGCAGGCTTGCAAACCGTCTCCTCTGTCTGACTACATGCCTCCAAATATCCCTTTGTTCCTTTGAAATTCTGGCACATTTCAAAGGCTCACTGGCTTTAATGAGCCACAATGTTGTGCCAGTGGTGGCTGTTGGGTGTCAGGAATGAAGCTCATGATAATGTGCCCGGCTGAGTGCTACTGCGTTTCCCACTGTTATGGTAATGGAACAAGTTTGAGTATTTTTTTCCACTCACTGAAGGTGGCTGCTGCCTCCTTCTTCTTTTGTTGTTTTACCTGCCAAAACTGCTGCTTTGTTGTTAGTATAGAATTATCTGCAAAGTACGTATGTTTTATGGAAATGTAGTGATATGTAAGCAGAACAAAAGAAAAGAGCATTTATTTTCCCTCAGTGGTGTTTGTCCCACTTTTGTCACCCTACAGCTGCAGTCACAGTGTAGCCTGAATCAAGGAGAAGCTTTTTGGAGAAGCTGAAGGGGAAGATGAATTGACATAAGAGGTCATTTGGTTGACTCATATTTGGCCCATAGCTTTCAAGGTGAAGTGGCATGAAAGGAAGAAGAACATCAATAGGTAACTGGGCTGCTGCGAGGTCCAGGGGCAGTTTCTTTCATGGCTTCCATCACTAGCTGAGGAAATGGCCCATCTGTCACCCACCCTCTGCTTTTCAATGGTAATCAATTCAGCTATAAAGGCATGGGAGGCATCTCATGCCTCTGCCAACCTCAAGCTCAGCATGTGTTTACTGATGCTTGCTTTTTTCTCCTTTTTTTACAGCTAAGTATAAATAGCGTACTTGATACTCGTATACAGATTATAATTTTTCTTGTTGCAGAAGTGATACACATGTTAAGAGTCTAAACTACTTGTTTCTGACATCAAATTAGAGGTAAAGTAATTGGGTTTGGGTAGAACTATAGCATTTAATATCACAGTATTCTGTTACCCTGTATATTTTGCTGTTTAATAGTCAAATCATGCTTAGTATCAATGTCCATTACTGCATTAATATTTATTGCTGTATGTGTGGAGATTGCCAGCATGTTTTCCTGTAGATCACAATATTATGTTGCTTGATGATAGTTAAAAGAAGAACGTCTGACTGCAGCCAAATATTGTATCTTGGCTTACCATTAAAATAGACTATGAATTAACAGTGTTTTGTATAATACAATATTTGGCAAGATCATATTTTTGCTTTGGTGCTGTTCCACCACTCGGAGGAAACCATAATGATAATGAAGCAATATCTCATACAGGATGCCACGTTGACATACCCCCTTTTTTTTCCTGCTCAACATGACATGCATTTTAATTTTTTCTTTTCTTTCTAGGTCTGATAGCTGTGGTGTGCAATTTAAAGAATGTTGCAGCTTTAAAACCAGAAAAAAAGACTTTGAATATTTCAAAAGAGACCTTGATTTAAATTGTAAGATTTCAGATATATTGCATCAGTGGGAATAGAAGAGGTAGAATGGATGAGATGTTTGACCTTTTCAAATTTGTCCCTGGGTAGTGAATTTGCTGGAGGGTGCTGGGGCAGGGAGCAGCGGTGCGTTGAATTATCACTCCCACTGTTCAAACGTTGCAGACCTGATCTCCCACTTGCTCCACTCCCACCGCTAATGGGTTAGGAACACACAGGTAAAAAGATGGAGAGAGAAAGAGAGAGAGAGAGTGGGAGGAGGAGTTAGAGCCTTTCCGATTGTCTTTGGGTTAAGCTCAGAAACAAATTACCATTTTCCCCCCTCTCCTCTGCACCGAGGAGAAGCAGTAGCAGGTCACATTGTGGTGTCAAATCTTTAGCAAAAGCTTGTGTCATTCGGCAGAATGATCGAGCTGAGTCTTTGACAGCTACCGGCAGGAAACATGTCAACACTTTGACAGATGCTTGCTTTTTGAAAGGCTATGATGACTTTTTAGTTGACTGGGCTTTCACCGAACTCCCCTCATCCCACAATCAACTGAAAGTACAACACCAAGGAGGGAACAAGATAAGAACAAACTTGCCAAACTGCTTCATAATAGTTTGTAAAGTGCAAAGGACATCATGTCTTTGTTAGAGAAGAGGAGCTGTCAAAATCACAATGCTTGGGCAACGTAGTGTATGCCTCTTTCGATAGCATTTTAATCTTATGGAAAAAATGGATGGGCTTCTCCGCTGACAAAGAATTGTAGTTTGCAAAGATATGGCACTAACAAAAGGACAAACTCTATTGTCAGCCAACACATTAGCAAGTACAGAGCTCCCGTTTCTTAAAACAACCTTGGCTTTATCCCTGCTTCATTCATATGCTTCCAAGGATGGTGATTCAATTAGGGTAATTTGCTTGCATCACTGACTCTTTAAAAGATGTTATTGTATGTGGTTCCAAAGAAAGACCAGGCGAAGCCACTCCACTCACACTCATGATTAGCATACATTGAGAACATGTTTTCAAGTGAAACATGTGATCCACCTGTTCACTCTCATCATCTCATGCTACATCTTCTTCCACCCTTTTCTCTCTCCCATCCAGAATCTGTCTTGTGTGATGTAGGGGAGTTTCACTGTCACAACAAGGAAACCTGCATCCCTGAATCGTGGCTCTGCGATGGTGAGCCTGATTGCCCAGACGCCTCTGATGAAACTGACAAAACTTGTAAGTCACTCATTCCATCCATTCCTCACTAATGCAAACCTGTCATATCGAGTTTTTCCACAGTAGCTCAGAAGGAGACATGCATTAAGAAATGTTCCACCCAAAGGGCATCCATTTTAGTATCAAACACTTCCCTGTAGGCTTGCAAGGTGTTGGAAGCCTGTACTTTCCTGTGTTACGGAACTGCTGCTCTGGTCATTTTGCAGACATGAAGCTCACTCACATTTTGCTAGAAGCTGCCTTGAAAGCAGGCTACAAATGTAGGAAGAAGAGAAAACCAAATTCTGTGTAAAAATGAGCATACTTATCCATCCAGACAAGAAGATTTATGTATATTGACCCAATGGTGTGAACCAATATATAACTACAGACATAAAGAAACAGGGCCAGTACACTGTTTATGATGTAATAGTCTTATATATTGGGTTAAGCTAGAGTTTTGTGGATAGACAGGAAATGTTTAAAAACTAACTTATGCTTTAAAGATGCAATAGCTTACATTTCTGCATATCAAATCTTTCCAACAATTTTTTATGTTCAGAGAAATCCATAATTTTATTCAGTGTAACTGCCCGTTTCATTTGGTGGCTTGTCAATGGCGTCATATCTCCTTCATTGGAAAACATAGTGAACACTGGATACTAACAGTATAGAAGCGTTTTGGTCACATATTAATATTTGCATTTTGCAATACAGTAATCAATAAAAGAGCCAATTTATTGATATATTTAAATATTGATCTAGTTTTCTAGATCAACCAGTGGCTTATGCACGCCACCAAGCTGTGTACAGTAATGTAATGTTAAATGCTAACTCATCATTAAATTAGTCCACTCATCTAATGTTAAGTTAGCAAATGACATTTCATTAGCTAACATTATTTGTTTTTATTGCAATTTCATTAGAATTAATTGCATAACTTGAATATAAGTCACTAAATGCAATGTAAAGAAAACTCATTACTTCAAACAAGATTTCTGCTTGAGTCACATCAGGTGATGAAACCACGACGGCATATTATTTTGTTGTCTTTTTTGTCCATCTGTCTGTCTGTCAGCGCAAGAGTAGGGCAAAAGCCAAGAAAGATCTCCTTAGATCCATAAAAAACGGGTGGAGGCTGGAATTGTTTTTCACTTCCTTTAACAGGTCCATTTAGAACTTAGAATGGCAACAGTTTAATTAAAACAACCAAAACAAAAAAACAATTAACTAACCACCAACTGACGAATTACACCTGAGACCTTTGTTACCATGGCAACAGTCAGCATGCGGGGTTATTGGAGCAACTGTATCCTGTGTTAAAGTGTTGTATTATGCTGTGAAGAATTTGCTTGTCAGAGCCAACTGCAGTCGTGTGAACCTTCATTCGTCCTTTGCATCAGAACGGGTTGTGGCATACATGCTCTTGGGTGTTATTATTTACACACTTCTGGGATACAGATTTCCTTTAATGGATGAACAGAGCAGCAATTTCACATTATTATGAGCTGAATTAGCCTTTGTAAATCATGATGAGACTGCCATTGTCACACAATCTATCACAGCCAAAAAAAAAAAAAAAAAAAAAAAAAATGGGAAGGACTACAAAATCAAATTATTAAAATTCAGTGTAGGTTCCTCATCAGTGTGAGTTATTGGGTATAATTAGGACTTTATAGTTTTGGCACTGGCATCTGTGCATAAATTGACCACAGTATGCAATATTTATTAATGTCCTAGTGTGCAAGAGGTCATATATCAAGGAGGCTACTTGTGGATGCTGATGCTTGTTGAAGAAAAAGATGGAGGCCTCACTACATATGTGGAAAATGATATAATTACCGTCACCAGCTGTGAATATGTTCACAGCTGCTTGAATGCCTGCTAATGTATGTATGTGAAAGACCAATCGCTTGTTAAGTATGGTTCCCCGGCTTCAACGCACGCTGAGAAAGGACAGCACAACCCTGTGATAAGTTATGTCAGGACATATTGAAAATATATGGAAGAATGGATCCCTGGATGGTTCATTGATGAAAGGCTAGTTGCTTTGTAAAGTACGTCAGTCCAGCTGTGATTCTTTTTGTATTTCTCCTATTGACTGTATTTATTTGCCCAGTGCCTGAGGGTCTTTTGCTATGAAAGACCGTTTCTGCTCTAAGTGTTTAGAGGAGCACATGTTCTTTTAAACACCGTGACTGCTGGCAGTAGACACAAGCAAAAAAATAAAGGAAGGTATGATATTTGTGCATGTTCTAAATTTTAGGCACAATATGAAATTTAGGGATTGACTGATTATTGTCCATGACTGATCATTGGTGCTGGTATTTGTTCTGATATCCAATAAAACAAATTAATTATTAAACTGTGCTACTTTGGCTCTGAAACGCTGGAAAGAAAAGATACCATATTAGCCTGAAGAGACAGTGTTTTTATTTATTCTGGAAATAAGCTGTTTAAAACTGAGGGTTGTCTGATATTCATGAAAATGTTATAGTGTTATCTTCATCAATGAGCAGATTTGTTTTGCATTTCTTTGAGCTATTTTGGAAATCTTGCAATAATATCTCCAGGTCCAAAATTATGTAAAATGCTTTTTTTTTTTTAGCCAAATAACAGAAACAACAAGAAAAATCCATCACAGCTGCTAAAGCCCTCCACAAACCTGGGGGAAACCCTGGATACACATAATATCCCATCATCACTGAAATGAGAAGAAAAAATATTTATCTGCAAGCACTTATAAATGATTATCCCTCCAGATCAGTGTGAAAATTGACAATTGTTGAAATATTATTGAATTTTAATTTGGTTACTTGTCAACTTACAGGCATTTGAACAAAGTTTTGTGTTAGTTAGTCTAAAATTTGACACCAAGATTTCAATTTTTACTCCAAATGTTCATCTTATTGGTCTCCTTGGTTACTAGTAATCGGCGGCGGTTTCGGCCCTGATAGAAACATTTTGGTCAAGCCCTGAAGTAATTTCTGCCTCTATGGGGTCTCTCAATCAAAACAATAACAAAAGAAGTACTTTGATGTCCTGAAGTAATGTGGGATTATGGGAGTTGTGTTATTGAGTGTTGTTTTCACCGCCGCTGCTGATGAAAATCTATCTGACATGACTCAGACAGAAATTGTTTGAGGTTTTTAGCTAGATAAACCTGGTAACATAACTGGTGGCAGTGGGCAAAAGCCTTGTTTTGCCTCCGGGTTGAGAACGTGATGTCACGTGAAAACTATGAATAGGCTTTGTATAATGAAAGTAGAGCTGTCAAAGTTAACTCTATGTTAATGTTATAATTAATTTAAGAATAATGAATAAAACTCGCAGACTCGCAGGTTGAAGGCGTGGATGAGTTTATTTGTGTTTTAGAACAGTAACAGTCAAATAAATAAGGTTTAATTTCTGTCACTCCTTTCTTCTTGCCATTGGTCCTATCTCTCTTTACCTCGCTCAAACATTGCCATGCTGCAGTCTCTCAGTCTCTCTCTCTCAGTCTCTCTCTCAGTCTCTCTCTCT
>JAPQRN010000015.1:24528800-24539707 GCA_037367275.1 Coranthus polyacanthus
GTCTCTCTCTCTCGCTCTTTGCTCGGGCTCAGCAGAGCTTAAACTGCAGTATGTGAACAGTCTATGGTCTATACATCAAATTAGGAGCAATGTATGTGATTCCTCCACCATTCACAGCTGTAGTTTAGTGCAATACAGGCACTTCTGTATGATGGTCACATGACACACCGATGTTTGGGCCCTGATCATGTTGACTGTTGGGTCTGGGTCGGTTTCAGAAGCTGACTCAACAACTAATAGTTTGCATGGGCTAACAAATATTCATCATTTTGAACTCTCAGCTGAATGTCTTTTATTTGTTTTTATTTTTCATATTTGCTGGACTGTTGTGGATATTCATTTGGCACTTGTTCACCGTTGTTAATTATCATTTAAATGAGTGTATTTAAGAAATGATCACTTTAAAGCTTATCTCTAATTTGAATGACCTTGATGGTTTTGAAACTGAAATTGCACTTTAATACATAGGCCTGGATTTTGGTCATATTTCTGTCGATGCAGATCAGAAATATGTCTGAGAAGCTGACAGTCAGTTGTGATGGTTTTATTTTAAATCTGTCATTCGCAGGAGAGAATCTGTGTTTAAAGGCAAAAAAAATACAAATGAGTAATAGGATTTCAATTTAAATATACCGATTTTGTATTTTTTCTAAATTAATTCTGTGATTTTTACATTTAAATATAAGTTATTGCAATCTTCGGTCTTAAGAAGAAAAATGGGATTAATTACAGCAAATTGTGTGATTAATTTCTTATTTGTATTTAATCGATTGATAGCCCTAAATAAAAGTAATTTATGTCAAATCTGCACCAGGAAGGAACAAAAATGCAATTTTTATTTGTATTTTCCACCATTTAACGCCAGTAAATTCACACGTGCAATAGCTTTCTTATTGTCTACAATTTACTTACACTACCGTACTATATACTGTATGTTGTATATATCTTCTATTTATACTATTGTTTGTGAATTAGCTTTTTTAATGTTTACAGTTTTATTTCCTTACACTTACAAACACTAACAAAGGGTTGTTTCATCTTATCTCATCTTATCTTAAATGGCTTTTCTTCATTAGGTGTACTGTATGTGTATAAATAAACTGTTATTATGCTTAAACCATGCTTTAATCTTAATTGCATTTTAATTAATTGATAACGTAAATTTCATTATTGTGACAGCCCTACTGGAAACATTAACATGGGCCAAGTAGTTGTTAGATATTAGTTATTAATGTGGAGATGCTCCATATTATAGCTTTAAAGAGTGAGCTGATTAATGTCACATTTAGATGTATGCGTGAAGAATTGGATACACTGCTACCCTGTAGGCTACTCTTAGCAGATATCTTCTTGATTGGTTTCCCTGTCACCTATGAACTTTAACTCTCCCTTTGTGAAACATGTTTTAATATAATAGATATAATATAACCTCTCCACGGTCGCTGTGGGCCAAGTCATATAATCTCCAGAAGGCAATTAATTATCGCTTCGATTAATGTTGGCTCCATTTTATTTACAATGCCTGCAGAGAGAAGACCTTGCATATTCATCTTCGGAATTCGGCACAGCTCATTATCATGGATTATGTATTGATAGAAAGGGGAATTAGATCAGCTTTTCCCCGCAAACAGAAGACCGGATTGGAATGTATTCTGCCTTCTTAAATAATAGCAAGGACTGCAATAACCCACAAAAAAAGATCCTTTATTTAGGCTGAGATCCAATGAGAGAAGTTATAGAGGATTAAAATAAAAGCACAAGAAATCCAGCACGGCGTGAAGCCACGAGTACTTTGTTTTCACCGTGGATGCTGTATTTAAGGCTTGCATTTATTAACCAGCAGAATTTCTTTTCTCAAGAAAAAGCCAAGGTAATGCATGACATTCCTGTATTCTTGAAATATAAAAGTGTAGCCTGTGATGGCCTCTCTCCTCCCTGCTCTGCCTCGGTCAGGGAGATGTAATCACTGCATCTTCAGGGCCTTTGGGGAGGAGGGGAGAGAAGGTGGCCTTGGATTGCGATACCTAGAGACTAGGAGGAGGCACAGGTTTATCTGCTCAGGCACGGGCCTCACGGGACTGGACAGCTGACGACAGTTATTCAGGGAGCTGGAAAAACAGAGTGCCTTCAGGAAAGGCTAAAGAAAACTCAGCAGCTTGGCACTTCTCCAATTGTATAGTAGTTCAAGTAAATGATTTTTTTGCACAATAAAGAATATTTCTTGTGTTGTGGAGGAAAAAAACAGCAATTTGTGTGGTGACAGTTAAAGTGGAAAGATTGAGAATTTACCTAGAATATAATTACATTCATAGTCTCAATATCCTACTTAAAGAAGTCTAAATGGCAAGGCTGCCTGATCTCTTTGCTGAGTGGAACAACCATATATATAGTTTCTGTAAATAACTCTTTTCTGGTTTAATTTTCTTTAAACTTTCAGCGCTAATGTCTGCCACCAGACAGCTCTTGCCCTGTATTGATGCTACATGCTTGCAAACAGTGTCTTAGAACTTGAATCCCTCATGAATCCTTCAGGAAAAGATTTCATGGACCTTTGGCTCATCTCAGTAGTGCTGCCATGAGGAGAGCTTTGTGCATCTGGTGAACGTAGAGACCACTGAATCCTCTGATTGAATCGTCACTCCCAGAGGAAAAGACAATAAAAGGGGTCAGTGGCTGACTTCAAAAACATGGTCACAGAAGCAGTGTTTCATGGCTGTAGCTTGGCTCGACCCAATCAACACTGATGTTGATCTCATTGTCCCTGAGGCACAAGGGAAGAGAACTGTTCAAAGACACCTCTCTCCGGGGTTCTGCCACTTATTCCCCTTCGCCGACGGGAAGGGGGCATGGCTCCTGGTGCCTTCCTCTAAAGTTCTCCGATTCTTTATACTGAGCTTATCGGTGTCCTGCAGAGAACTTGAAAACAAGCAGCATGATAAATAAAAAGCAAGAACACTGAACACTGCCATGATGGAACACAAAGGCTTACATCCAATGTTAAAGGGTTCATTTTACAATGTATTTTCACTAGAGATTAGAAAATACATGCCCTTAAATATAATTTGTAACATATCCCATTAAATTACTCAAAATGTGTAATTATTTTAAATACCTTGCATTACTTTAGCATTGAGCAATAAACTAGGGCTGGGCGATAACTGGATCACAATAAAATTTACATCGATAACCATTATAAGCTTTGGTCATTTTTACTCTATATGAATAGATCTAACAGCTTATCACACAGATAAGCACTACATGCTGGTAGATTTTTCTGTTTGATAAGTAAATCTATATAAAGACTATTCATCACACTGTCAGTTAAATATTTTTACAAAATTATTCAATTATTAAAAAAAAAAAAAAAAAAAAAACTCTGCTGAGAGTCTTTAATCTGTTCTGGTCTCATTTACCGATGCACTTCTTCTGTACCTGCTGCTGTCTGTGTCAGAGTTTGACACACATACAGCAATGCAGGACGCATTCAGTGCAGTTCGTAACCTTTGAAATCTCCATCATTTGGAACGGTGAACTGCATGGGCTCTGACAGACAAAATCCAGAGTTTAAATACATAGTACTACATCTATCATTACACTGAGAGGATGAACATGCTTCCCCACGTTGATAATCTATTCAGGCTTCAATCATTATCAAGATACTCTTCAAACTGGCAGCATCATCATTGTATTATATGTGATGATATTGGTCAATGTGGGTGAAAAATATTATTATTGCGTGTATCAGTGTGAATGAATGTGGCATTCACACACTACTGTTACCTAAAATGAACTGATCCCAGGAGACACTGTGAATGTGTATGAACACTTAGTAGAGTAGAGATGTACACTCTAAGTATATGTAAACACAAAAACACTGTGTTTTGTCTGCAAACAGGATGAAGACCTATTTTCTATTTTCCACAGCATCAATTTAAATTGAATATCTGTAAACAAAGATGAAAAAAACAAAATCTTTAATATACATCGCAAATACCATAGTAGATTTTGCTCTCACTTAGTTTCTGAAGTGCATTTTGTTGCTTTACTAATCCTCTTAAATTCCAAATAGCAGCAGAAAAGGCCGTTTTTACCTTCTCTATTTTCACACAGCGTGAAATGGCAGAAAAAGGTAGAACATAAATAACAATAATATAAATGTACTGCTCAATCAAAACATGCAACTCGATTGCCCATCTCCAAATCTAAGCCTGATTAAAAATATTTAAAATACATGTATTGAGCAACTCCTAGACACTACTAACACTCTTGTTATCTATGGACTGAAGCCATGCGAATAATGGCAACATTTAGGTGTGTATAGCATCTTTCAAGCTTCCATACATGATGTTCATATAGAGGAGTTTTTCTTCTGCTATTGTCTGTCTTGATACACGTTCTACACACTGTACCTTTGAATGTATTATAGAATTTGAGGTTATTATATCATTTAAGGTAATGTCTATATGGAAGAAATTAGATGTTTTATGTCCAGATGTTTGAATTGCAATCACATCTGCTATATTTTTCGTTAATTTGAAAAAATAAATAAATAAAATTAAGAAATGAGAGTTTCAGTGTTTAGCCTTCTGCCTCACAATTTCTGCTCAAATCAGATTCATTTCCAATCACAGAAGTCAGCTCATTCAACAAAAGTTCGACTAAACACATTTACTGACACATAACTTATTTAGTGGTTAATAAGCTGTGTTTTCAGAGTTGGTGGAGAACAAAACAAAGCTAAAATGTGCTTATTAACTGTTTTGTCTCACACAGTGAGATCATTTGACAATCACAATTCGATTCTAACCATACTTAACTAACACACTTGCTCATAATCGTAAATTACATTAGATCCACATTGCATTTGAAACATTTATAAATGTCTGGCAAAGTCCCTGTGGAAACAATGTTTAGAAGTACTGAGACATTTTGCTGCTGTCTGTGATGAAGCCACAGTAACTGCAGTCAGTATGTTTTGGGCTGCCTATCAACATCCTGCAGGGTATTTTATCTGGCAAGTCCCATATTGAAATAAATGTATCACAAATGTGTCTGCTTCCCATGAGAATTGGCGCCAGTAGGTTTAGGGGGTAATGTAGCGTAGCACCTTGTTATTGAGCTGAAGGACAGGGCTTTTTGCATTATGTAACGTTTATTTTCTTTCCTCTCCATCTCTCCCTCCCTTAAGAGACACGCACCTTCTGTTGAGTCATCATAAAATTATTATTATTATTTATACCATTACTACAAATGCTGTGATTTCACAGTACGTTCAAACATCACTTGTGCATCTTGTGAGAATTATTCACCAGCCTATTCATGAGTCTACACATGAGCCCATTGCTTGATTTTTTATTTTTTTGTGTCATTGTGCAACAATTCCATAATTCCTTTCAGCATATTCTAATTCATATTCATATATTCTAATTCTACCCATTTCTGTCTTTCAAGCTGTAGAAGAACTTTGTCTAATCAGGTGTTTTCAGGGGTAATTACCGATTGCTTGGAAAAACCGCTTCTCTTTTTCACAGTGCCGTGAAATGGCGTCAGGTTCATCTATCTATATGTTTAGTCTTTTGATTTGGACCGAGGGAGAGCTGCAGAAAGAAGGTGTGTGTTTTCAAATTCTGCTGTTTTTCTTACTCTGATTTCGGCTCCTGCAGCTTTAAATGTGCATGACTTTGCTTTCACTTTACTGTCGTCTGTTAAGATGATCCGCCTAAGGCATTAGAAATCTCACAGGTTGTGTTATCATCCCACTATCTTTGCAACATTTAACACGAGTGTTAGCACAGCAAAAGTTAATTAAATATAACTTTTAGTTTCCTGTGTCTGGGACCTGGATTTGATTTGAGATCAAATGCAGCATGCTGTCCTTTGCTATTATCAACATATTGAACCTGCCACAAGTCTAGCTTGTTTGCAGTCATCTGCTGTTTTTTGCAGAAGGAGGCGTCAGACTTTGAAATAAGACTTTTCATGTAATATTTCTCTCCCGTTCCCTCTCTACATTTGGAAAAGAACTTATGTACATTTCCTCAGGCATGTGCCATCTGTTTTACCAGTAGTCCCAGTAGGCGTGGAACAGACACAACACAACACATTGCCTGTTTGTGTGTATCTGTATGCTTGGAAACATTCATTCGTCTGAAGGCTCTCTATGCTTTTAAGTGTCTGTGGGACCTGGACCTTCTCCATTGTCAAAATATAATAGTTTTGCACTAATGGTCAGTCCTCTGCTCTCTGTATCCTGCAGTTAAAACTATTTTTATACGTTTAAACACTTGTCTTATACAAAACCATTAGTGCTAAAATGGATTTCGTTGTCTGGTGACACCCACATCATATCTCATCCATGTCAGAAGTGATGCACTGGGAGGAGCACATTAAGCTTTGTTTCCATTCTCACAGCCTCCATCTGAAGAGTTAGACTGCACTGACACATCTTCCCTTTTGTATTCCCTGCTAGTACGAGGATTGCGAAGGACAGCTTCTTAGCATGTCACCTGGAGAACCAAAGAAAGAGCACATTTTATAAACTCGACATTCTTGCTGTCATAAAACCAGTGTGACATTAAAGTACTAAAGTCTACATTATCCCCCTGCTGCTACAGCTGAGAACAGAGCGTCACAATATGAGCTTTAATTCAGGACAAACACAGTCATGCTGGACATGCATACCATGACACACAATGAGATTAATAGCTTGTAACATCAGTGTGATGAATGCTGCTCATCTCATGGTTATACAGTAGCCAGGACTCTGAGAAAGGATGAATCAGTGACATTGGCCTTTATTTATTTATTAATCATGAATAATGGGTAGACTAATAGATAGTGAAAGGAATGAGCTAATGCCTGCTCTTAAAGCCACTCTATAAACAGTGGTCATAGTCCAATGATTATTTCAAGGGAGCTGGGTTAGAGCCAGAGGATATTTAGAGAAAAATACATGTCCTCCCACTTGCTGTGTGCATTCTGCTCTAACCATGGTCCTCATTAAAGACAGCTTCCAGCCAAAAAATGACTTATTTACTCGCTTATGATCAATTGATTTACACTATAGGCCAGCACACCAATTTAGGGCCCAAAACTCATTATGTAGTGTAAAATATAAATAAAGCCAAGGTTCAAGCTTTTTGCTAAAACACATATAATTTAACGGAGGAATTCAAGGCCAAAGGATACAATAGCTCATACATTTTATTTGAAACACATATGGTCAGTTTGCTGCATCACTCACATGCAAAATTCAAACCACATTTTTAGTTGGTGCCTTTATGATCTGATGTGAGATGGTAAAATCCTGACTGCAACCACAAAACAAAAAAAGACAAGTCTTACATACAATCTCATCAACTTAATTAATTAGACCCCAAATGAGCAAATGAGTAAGTCAAATTGACAGAGGAATCTATTTGGAATTGCTGCTTGTGTTTTTTTTTTTAAATGTACTGATATTTGGTGACAGCCCTAATTGTATATACAATAGCGTACGAAATGATATATTTCCATGTTGATATTCTACCACACCCCTAATAAATACAAACAGAAAAACAAACAGAAAAATGTTAGGAAATTGGCTTCCATATGATTTGGTTTCCTGGCAAGGAATTGAAATTTGTCAGTGCCTTCCATGCACATGATCCGTGCACATGATCCTTACAAAAATTGATGCATATTGCATTTCTTTTCCACTGATGTGATACAGTTTTGGTTGATTTTAGGCACAATAATTAATCAATGTTAGGAAAATATTTCCTCTGTTAAGAAAGTTTTGACAATTTGATGCAGGAAAGTACACAGTCACATCCGAATATAAAAGATAATCAATTGAAGGCATTTGTACAAATGACTCGTTCTGTTGTTTTCCTCACGGTCTATTAAATCATTACTGCAAATCTTCCTGCACACTAATATGTGTCTGCTCGAGCATTTGGTTTAGAAATGTCTTTCAATACCCTTCAGCTTCTGACATCAAAAATGGGGTGTTGATTATGGACAAGGAATGCAATGGCTCTGTTTGAAGCCAATCGTGATATTTGTTCAGTCCGAGCAAACCTACACATTAGAAGCTCATTTCACCAGTGACCTTAAGTTGTATTTAATGACATTATCTTAAGTGTCGACAGTTTTGGATTTATTTCTGTGGTGAAAGATTCCAAGCTTTAAATACAACACTGTGCATAATAGTCTTAATGAGATCATTCTTCTCACTGAATATTGGTTTTAGCCTCTTTGACTACAATAAACTGTATGTATTATTCATTTGAAGCTGGCCCCAGAACAATTAGATTGGAATATTTGCATAACAGTTGGTCACAAAAGTATCTCTGCTGACTAATTACGTCGCTGTTTTCCAAATAATGATAAACTGGTCTTTTTGTTGTTTTTCGTATGGCGTTTCAGAGATGCAGCTTTACTACAGTACATTGTCCTGAGGCTGCTCAGCCCTCTCTGCGGACGGATGTATTGATTCCTTATTATACAGTAGAGCTGTAATATCATGGCCGTGCCAACACCTGGCGTTATTCCCCTGCAGTGATGACATTTCTCCTCTCCTTCAGAAAGATTTGATTGAACACTCAGCATAATTTACAGCAAATAATGAGCTAGTATGTACAGGAAATGAGGTGTCAGAAGGAGTAATCAGCTCTGCAAGCATTACTTTTATGATTTTATACTTGTAATGCATATAACATGCAGCATTTACACTTCTTACATAGTATTCTGTGTGATTCTGTACTTGCAGTGCTTATAAATGCAGTGTTCACACGTCTTATGTAGTACTTTCCGTGCCTTTCGTTCATTCTGTATCCTATATTGTTTATATAGTACATGTTTGCCTTTAATAGTCCTATCTGTGCAGCATGTTTATATGTCACTGTTTCTTTCTCTAGTTTGCCTGGTTTGGTTCAGACTTGAAGGAGGCATGAACCTCCTCTGTGAGGATGAGATTGTTTTGCACAGTCATGAGGCTTAAGCTTGAGGTTGATGGTCTGATAATTATTTTATTAACCGCATTATCACTTTTCTGGGTATATTTTATACAGAAAATGCAATGTGTAGAGGCTTTGGCATTATTGAAAACTACTTTTATTGAAGCTGGGCTGTGAAGAATGATCTCATTAAGGCAAGGGTTGTGTATTGGAAAATCTGGTGGTACATATGATACAGGGGTTTAAATCTAATGCTAATGGACACCTCTGTATACATAAAATCAGCATATGAAAAGTTTATATTTTAATACAGATTTTTGTCAGCAAAAAAGGATTCTGCCACTAATCTTTAAAAGAAAACTATTATTTAGAACACTAAATCTAGTGTTTGCAAGAATAGCTACAGTATCACAGAATATAATATCGCAATACTCAAGTGTATCAATATTTTTTGATGTTGTAGGACAGTAAATCTAAACATGAAGACAAGGCAGTGTAGTTTTTAATTGGCTTTGTGGCGTTGCCGGTCTAAGTCTGCATTTGTTTCTGCTTAAAGCTACAGGAACCAAAATCAGGGGACATTTGAAAATACACACCTTCCTTGAGCAGCTCTCTCCCCTCGGTCCAAATCAAAAGACTACATATAAATATATGTAAATGACCAAACGTCATTTCACACTGCTGTGGAAAAGACCCTTTTTCAAGCTTCTATGTTGAGCCATGGAGTAGAACAGTAGAGACACATCTGAGGAAATCAATAATTACATCTGTCAGTTATGTATTTAACCCCCCCCCTATCTGTCTGAAAACACCTATAAGTCTGCATTATGGGGTAGATTTTCTACAGTCCCAGGTCCACAGCAGTGGGTAGAATTCTTGCTGAATATGCTGAAAGGTAATTATGGATTTTTTGCCCAATGACACCAAATAACTATCAAGCACTGCACCTTTAAGCCTGAACTAAAGGTATAAAGCCTGGTTAACAAACAAGTACTGAAGGTTGCTGCAGTAAAAGCCTTGCATTGTATTATTATTTACATGCACATTTTTCTATTTTCCCAGAGAGTTGTGCAGTACAATTGCCAGCTCCTCAATTCCATATATTAGTCAATAGTCAAATAATTGCTTTTTGTCCTGTCGATGCTGACAAAGCAGGCAGAAAGTACAGTACCTATGTCATCAACACACATGCATTCAGCACTTTCTTATTATGCACTGAAAATCAAACACATAAGCTTGTGGCCAGAAGTTTGTTTATCTCACTGTCTATGTAGAATCTCCATCCTTGCAGGTTCCAACTTGCAGAAAAGATCATCTTCGTGTCTCTGGTGAAACAAATATAGCAGTGTAAGCTGTTTAAGCTGAGTGCATCATTTCAAATGTCATAGATGTAAAGGTCATACAAGAAAATTATTTTGAGAAGCTCATCGTGGTAAGACCTCCATGCCTTTTTAAGAGCACATGTTGCGGTGTTTTGTTATAGAAGTAGGAGACAGGAGAGTAACGTGAAAGGGAAACAAAAAAGAATGCGTATAACAGTAATTCTTTTTTTGTTTTATTTCGTGTTGGACTTCCTGTCTGAAATGAATACAAAATATATACCTTTGTCACTTTCTTTTCAGACGACACGTTATTCATCGACAATTAGCAAGATGAGAAGTGTGTCGACACACCTCCGCACCAGTTATATCACTCCTTAGGTTTACATCAGTTATTCAAGTCAAGCCACAACATCAGAGAGCTCAGACATCTTGAAATCCAAACACCCTCCAGCTCTAAGCATTACAACAGTGATTTCGCCATAGACAGACGACAGGCAAGTGAACAGATTACTCTTTTCCATGAGCTCTTGATGCTACAAGCGTGCACACGCTCACAGATGCAGACGATCAGAAATCAGGCATTTTACGCTTTACATTTATTCATCCACACCAATTTCAATGTGTATGAGCCAAGAGATTAATGCAC
>JAPQRN010000015.1:24542986-24565119 GCA_037367275.1 Coranthus polyacanthus
CCCAAGAAGAGAATATACATATATATATATATATATATATATATATATCACTAAATATCACGCTTTAAGTCAAGTTAACTACTGTGGATTAATCAAGATTAAAAGAGATTTTCATGTCAGTTATGTTAGTTATTGAAAATGAAACTGACTTAATAAAATAGCAAAGTTCATAAGAGGCATAAATTCACGTCTCTTTACCTGCTTCAAACAGAACAATTTTAACTGCCTGATCATCATCCTCATTCTTTTATTGGTCTGATGGTCATACGAAAGACAGAACAATTATTTCATTTAAATCTGCACACATTTCCATGAAAGAAAGATATCCTGTCACTATAAATCTCCCCTGAGAAATGAAGGGGCCGGATCTTTCTATGAACAAGGACATTTTCTTCAACATCTTGACCTGAGCATTTCAAGTGGGATTCAGTATAAATAACTATAACCTGTGATAGTGAAGGTATTAAACAGCTCACGGCCAGTAAGATTCACACAACTATCCTTTAACAGTGTTAAACAGGATGCCATGACAAGTAGCGAGATGGTTGAAAACGATGCCTACTAACTGTAATACTAGCCTTCTATCTTGCCAAGCAAACTATACTTATCTCAGCTGTGTTTATAACTAATTACATTTCATTCCCACTCGTTTTAAGACAGGGCTGATGCACTACTAACCACTTCAGCAACACCCCGTTCCTTGAAAAATCAAAACACTGGTCAATTTCCTCAATTTCAAACTCTCAGAAAATCCAGACTATAACCAAGACCATTTTCAAGTCAGTATTACTGTTATGGCTAAACTAATGCGCATTGATTTTTCAAGGAACTTTGGCCTTAATTTATTAATAATTTCAACAGTAATATGACTTGAAAATTGTCATAGTTATCGTCTGGGTCACTGTGAACAATAATCCTTTGACAGTATCTGGTAACCTCTGAAGAAAAAGATTTTCTGAGTCTTTGAATATGAGGAAATTAACTAAGTGCTAGATTGTACTATTTTTCTCTTTAAAAAGTATACATTTTACAAGGTCATGATTATTCTGAATGCTATTGTTTAGAGTATAACAGCATTTCATCATGACTTTTAAAATAATAGTGTTTTACTTGACATTTTACTTGAACATTACAATTAATAAGCGTCCATTTTTGATCGACGGCCCACTTGACTGCAGTAGTACCTCTCCCATACCCTTTCCATGCTGATCGCACGTGAACATGACTCTCCCTATTCAAGCTTCTCAGCTAATCCGAGCACGATTAAACAGCCTGCCACTCGTTTCCACTACACCAACTTCAGTTTCCACTATACTTTCTCTCACACACATACAGTATATTCTTCTATGTATTGTCCTTTCACATACATACACACATGTATCAATGAGTAAGTGAAAATATATGAATGTGAGACAGATAGAATGGATTGTGTCTTGTGTGGCCCCTCATAATGTCTAGCTTACTATAATGTGCAACCAGTGGTGCATACAAGCCACCAAGCTAATGTGTATGGTAACATAATGCTAACAGCAAACGTACCATTAGATAAACATTTAACATCACATTAGCTGATATGACACTTGACCATTTCATTAGAATTCAATGATATAACTTTAATATATGTCACTAAATGTGACTAAAACTTGAATGCATCATCTCGTCTGTAAACCTGATTTCTGCCTGAGTCAATGGTGGTGAAAACAAGTACCGCACTACTTCACAATGTCATCAAACTACACCATTTGTTGTTTTAATTGAGAGACACCTAGTTGGAGAAACTGTGCGCTTAAATGCTGAAATTGTGAGAATATATTTAGACAATGGAAAACAAGCAATGTTTTCCTCTTAAAATTGTCTAAAGTGAATTTAAAAACACATTTATATTTCATTTCATTTTCAAGAACTGCAGCACAAAAAAACTAGAGCACAAATAACAATAAAGCACTCCATTAATTAAGATTGCTCATCAATTAAAATATTTATCTTTTAGACACATGACAAGCGAGGGGTTGCTTGTCAGGAAAATATAAACACGGATTACTTTATAATATTTATGATTTTTATTTTTGCTGCTTCCCGTGAGTCAACCTGAGGTTTTAAATTTGATAACGACAGGCAAATGAGGGCATCCTTTCAATTTCAGGAGGTATGATTCGAATAGGCTTTACACCATTTAGATATAATCTGAAATGCAGCGTTGTCAACAATTACTAATATGCAAATTTTAAAGTTTATGACTCACTTTGACTCAAGGAATGAAGGGAACACTGTGGAGATACTAAAACCGTATTAAAAGATTATCATAAAACGGGAGAACATTTGCATAGAGACGACCCACTGCAAAGTATTGATCAAAATGTGGAATTAAGTGGGATTATCAGCAGGATTTAGAGTTATACTTCCACGTTAAAGGTACACCCCTAGTCTTTAGGGACTAGATGTGGCATTTGTGTTTCACCAGAAAACACGAGTATCCTGAATTAAACATACAACATCTCAGCTCCTACTGCAATGCAACAGGTTTGTAGGTAATGCTTTGTTTCAATCAAATAACCTTTAAATTAACCATGAGACAAGAACCATCTGGAAAGAACTGAACGCATTGCATGTTAATGTAACATTATCATTTTAACTTTACATGACAATTTTAATAAAAAACTGAGAATCTTCTGCTAAATGTATGATTGTTGAAATGACCGTACTTCCCTTGTTTGATCATGGGACACAATCTACAGACTGGCCTGCAAAGGAATCTTTCACTCCACTGTTTGATTTAACGCTCCATTCAAAACACATCATTGTCTTCTCTAATCTCTGGTCAAATGGCCCTTGTGGCATACTCGCCGTGATATCCACTATTTCACTCTCATTAATAAGACTCTTTTAGGACTCTCACCTCCCTATCTCAGTCAGCTACTGCAACCAGTATCTGCAGCAACGTTCACAGTCTCCTCTTAAAGCCCCTAAATCTTATTCATTCTTTGACCCGTTGTCTTTCCAGTCTGCTGCAGCTAATGACAGCAATTTGTTACGAAACACACTAAAGCTTGATAAACGTATGTATTATTATTTATGCCAGCTTTTAAGCTTGTATTTCAGGATGTTTTTAATGATAGCTGTAAATAATTTACCACTATTCAACTGCTTTTCAGGGCCTACATATGGTCATCTTTAAAGCTGCAGCGCTTGATAGTTTTTTGGCATTATTGAGGAAAAACTCCATAATGACCTTTCAGCATATTGTTATTCTTCTCTGGACTCTCTGGAAAATCTACCCCATGACACAGACTTTGTCTAATCACAGTTGTAATTACTGGTCACTGTAGTTAATAACAAATAGTGACAGGATTTTATTTATTTATTTCAGCAGCACCTGTTCTTTTTCTAGTACTATTCAAAACATCCACTTTGAAAAAACCTGTCAAAGTTAAACTCACTGGAAGTGTGAAATTAGAGGCAAAAATGGACATATTGTCTTCGGTCTTCAGCAGCTGCATTCTCAGTGAGATGGCCATGGATGTCATGTAATTTAAAAGCTTTTAAGTGCTTAGAGTAGAGACAGCAACTGCTCTTTTCCCAGTTTATTTTTACCTGTAATCCACAGCTGGAGGACATTTACAGACATATATAAAAATATCATTTTATAGCCACAGAATTAAATAATTATGAATTATTTTGAATGGACACTAGAATGAAAGGAGCTCTTTTAGAGGTCATACAGACTGCAGACTTTACCAGAATGTTTTTTTTTATTCAAGTAGTGTATGGTAGTGTAGTGAAGTGCATTGTGAACTGCATCACATATCATACGTAAAAACAAAGGGGCAAAGATTTCAGCTCCAATAGCCATTACATTTTGTCTAAAAATACTAAGTCAATTATGTTTTTTCCAGGAGTCATTCTGATCTCATCCATTTTATTTGGACCCTCAAATAAGTATTTTGATCCATGTTTACATTTTTTCTCCGTTAATAAGATCTTAGGGTGAATAGAAAGATTTGATGTCTGCTATGTTGGGCTTTGATTGACAGGTGTGATTGACAGCTCACTGCCGAGTCAGACTTTTGAAGCTTCTGTTTATTTAATAAAACACTTTTTTTTCCACCCTCCATGCCTGCCATCATGTGCTTTTTGCAGATGATGTGGTCCTGTTGGCTTCATCAAGCTGTGACCTCCAGCTTGCACGGAGACGGTTTGCAGTTGAGTGCGAAGCGGCAGGGATGAGGATCAGCACCTCCAAATCTGAGGCCATAGTTCTCAGTCGGAAAAGGGTGGTGTGCCCCCTTCGGGTTGGGAATGAGTCACTGCCTCAAGTGGAGGAGTTTAAGTATCTCGGGATCTTGTTCACGAGTGAGGGGAGGATGGAGCAGGAGACTGACAGATCGGGGCAGCGTCTGCAGTGATGCGGGCACTGTACCGGTCCATTGTGATAAAGAGAGCTCTCAATTTACTGGTCAATCTACTTTCCTACCCTCACCTAAGGTCACAAGCTTTGGGTAGTGACCGAAAGAACAAGATCGCAGATACAAGTAGCGGAAATGAGGCTCGGAGTAGAGCCGCTGTTCCTCCACATCGAGAGGAGCCAGTTGAGGTGGTTCAGGCACCTGGTCAGGATGCCTCCTGGACGCCTGCCTGGGGAGGTGATCCCACCGGGAGGAGGTCCCGGGGCAGACCCAGGACACGGTGGAGGGATTGCATCTCTTGGTTAGCCTGGGAATGCCTCAGTGTCCGCCGGAGGAGCTGGAGGAGGTGGGAAGTCTGGGCTTCCCTGCTTAAGCTGCTGCCCACGCAACCCGGACCCAAATAAGCAGTAGAAGATCGATGGATGGATGGACTTTTTTTTCCTGACAAACAGCTCGACTGTAGTTGCGGTTAATAACTTACACCAACAACACTTCAAGATGACTTTGTTACGCAATGCTTGATGAAGTTTACCGTTTTACTGAGTCAGTAACCTAGCATTAGCATTAGCTCACCCATGATCCCTCACGCTCCTGCAGCTCCGCCCCTTTGTCCAAAGCCTTTTCGGATCCAAAAGATCAACATGGTGATGGCCAAAATGCAAACTACTGGCTTCAAAATGACAGTTCAGAAACCAATGGGTGATTGTCACGGTTCCTCCATCCACTAATGTATACAGTCTATGATAAAGACACACACACCCACTTACATATAGTAAGACCAGTGGAAAGAGAGACATAACTGTGTGCAAAAACAACTTCTTTTTATGGTCATGTACAAGCCATTAATACAGCAACCATTTTTTTGTCCTTGGAACAAGTGGACACTGGTCGATTTGGCTTTACAAGAAGATGTACAGCACTCAATCCCCACACTACCTTGTAAATACATGTGCAGTCTTTCATTATAAAATGGCTGGTTAGTTACAATGACACTGTTCATTAATGCCAGCAACTTACCAAAACATGCAAGCATGCAATTATAGTGCTGCACATGCAAAAACAGCCAATATCTGTTTAAGCTCACATTCCATGTCAAATACAAAGCACATTTTAAAATCATTTTTTATAATATAAAAAATATTAAGGGTCACAGTAATTTAGTAAAGGATCCCAAATTAAAAGAGAAAGCTTTAATATCAGACATTTGTGCAGCAAAAAGTGGGTTGAATGTAATAAGCTGGCACAATATACATTTATAGAATGACGTTGTGAATAATTTAAAATAAAACAATATAGACATAGTACAAAATGTTTATCTCAAAGTGAATCATTTTCTAAGGGAACTTACAGGAATAAAATGGGGCCCCTTTAGGGAGGTTCCTACCGAGATGTCATTGTAGTTGTTTAAAGCCTAGTTCAGACCAAAGATTCGTAATGAGATGCAACTTGCAACTACTTGCAACGTTCTGGTCTGCAACGTTCTGAAACCTACCCGTTCAGGTCAACGCTACAAGACGAGACGGTGCATCATTTCAATAACAACAACTCTCTGTACTTCCGTTGTACTATCTATCTAGTTCTATCTACTGTATTTCCTCAAATAGTATCCGGTACCTTTATTTCTCTCAGCTGCAGGAATCACCAGGCCTTTATTTGAAGGAGGCTTGTATTAGAGTAAGGCCTTTAATTATAATTTCCTCTGTTTAATAAGTATAAATGGTTGTAATAGTTGTAAAACTTGTTAAAAGCACTCCAATGTGCTTTTCTTTTGTATTTTATTTTTATATATATATCTTTTATATTTTATTCTATTATTATATTCTTTTATAGATTATATTGCTGAATTTATTAAATTAAACTTGTAGAAATGAACAAATTGCTTAACTAGCAGCAAATTACATGACAGACACCAGAAGTTTATCCATATAATTTTTTTAACTGGCTTTTAATTGGCTTCCGTTTTTTATTTCAGGAAATATGGTATCACTGGCGTTTATGTGTTTTATCCCAATTAAGTCATATGATGCCGTTTACGGCTCAGAAAACATGTTTTAGTGTTTAGTATCACTTTAACGACGTCACCTGGTCCACGTTGTCAATTTCCGATGTCTAAGGAGATACTCTGGCTTCTATTGGGTACCCAGTGTGTTGAAAATCGACGCCATAGGGGTACCTTGAGTGTTGAAAACAGACACCAAGGGCTCATGACCAAGTGGCTGAATGTGACGACTTGAGAGTAAGAACCAGCTCCTCTGTCTGACTTATCTCTATCGTAGGTTTCAAAGTAAAAATTTAAACTGTTGAGAGACTTGCTTTATTTTGATTACAGCATTATGTGATCATATCACAGAGCTCTTAATGAAGCCTGAGCAGAACACATACATCCAACAACACCACCTAAATAACCTCTCAAACCTAATTATTCTGCCCTAATTAGGTGGAAGCTTGGTATCACACTTATAAAACAATTCTAGGTAAGAATTCATAATTATGATGTTATGCATCATGCTTCTAAAAGAAATCCACTTTTGCTTGATAAACATCCACCACTATAATTAGCAAAGCGAATAGTCCGGAATTCTCTTTGTCAGAAAGAAATGTTTTTGGCCATGGTACAGAGCAACAGACCAACAAGAAAAACCCTCGTGATAAACCTGGTTCGTACCTCTGAGAGTACCTTTCCTTGAGCCATATTCATAGTTTTCATGTGACATCCCGTGCTCATACTAAAGGCCACCTGGAGCCAAAACAAGCCTTTTTTCCACTGCCCACCAGTTATTTTACCAGGTCTTTTTAGCTAAAATGCTGCGTGGTTGTTGTTCAGTCGGCCTGGGTTATATTTCCACAGAATCCCACCTAAGAAGGAAAGCTTAGACACGTACAAATATATTTATCCTTCTCCTAACGCTGCCGTACAAGTGAATACAAATCACACCAGTCCTTCGTCCACAGCAGCAGGCAGTCAGTGGAGGCTCATTTAAATTGTAGAACTGTTGAGCTGACACTGGAAACATGTTTAGTTCAGATTCATGTCATAAGATATTGTGTTAACCAAACCACAATACTTCTGCTGTCACTACTACTGTCCACGCTGAAATGAAGACTCACCGTTAAGACGAGATTGCTAGCAAGCTAACACTAGCCAATCAGCCTAATCCATCCAGATATAGAATATATAGAGCTGTCTATTTTCTACACATTGATCCTGCAGCAGTGTTAGAGGAGGGTTTCTCCTCCACAGATAGATGTTTGCATCCAGAAGTGGAACTCTGGCAGAGATTTAGCTGTTTTTCGTGATTAAATAATCCAGTGAGTGCTGTATATGGATCACAAGTGTCCAAAACTTAGCACATATCTTTATTTTAATTCTTTTGATCTAAGTATTTGTGGCTTCAAACAGATGTTAAATTGACAGGGCTGCGCTTAGTGTTTTTGTCCTCCAGGGTTCCAAGCAGTTACGAGACTGAAAACTATGAATAGATACAACGATATAAAAAAGTCATTGGTTTGTCCAGCGTCAGATATATGAAACCAATTAAACACACAAAGAGACAATTCAAAGAAAAGGGATAGGAAAACAAATGAAGAGGTTTGTCAGAGGTAAGGTCAAATCAGTAATAACATTGGGTCTTTATTTGTTGCAGCTGCTTCATTCTCTGCAAAACAGGACCCCTTCATCCACTTCACCAAAAGTATTGGCTTTAGTTTCAACAGCTGTTCATTTCTTCATCTAAAACAACACTGTAAAAACAGACACTAAGTTGAATTAATAGTCAATAAATAAATGCAACATTTACTTAATAAAACAGACTAAAGCTAGTTTTAACACATATGACAGTGAACTAAACATAATGAAATTATTTAGCGATAACATTTTAAGCAATTTCATTAGAAATATATAATAATTAGACTCTTATAGCAGATTATAACAGAGTAAGGACATGATCTTTTAAATGTCCACCAAATTATAAAATTATTAGATTAATGGTTTAATCATAATGAAAACATGGTTTCCATGCATTGCATTCATAATGAGTAAGAGATGTTATTGAGTAGAAAGGAAATAAATCAAATGTGGCAACAAAATCACACTCAATATTACTGAGCAGATTTAATTTTCCTGAAAAGGAAAAAAAGTAAATTTAACTAAATCTTATCTTAAGATCTACTCAGTAAAGTTACATGTCAGTTTGTCACCATAATTATTATTTTAAGTAACCAATGGCCATATTCTACCCTGAATAAGTAAAATAACAATATATACTGAATATTATTAGTTTTATTAGTTCTGACATGGTCATATGCTCTGTTTAAGTGGTGTAGTTTGACAAGTATTTGAGGTATGATATGACTTCAGGGGACAGAGTGGATGGATCTTCTCTGCCATGCTGGAGTGTGCATCTCATCTGAAAGCTTCACCACTCAGGTACTATATAGATGAGCAAACTTTGTGCACTGGCTGAGACTGAGTGTAACAGTCATTGCAACAGAAACTTATGAAGGAAAAGAGAAAGCGTGCTGGCATGTTCAGCCAGTTCCCCTCCAGTGAGCCGGATCATTCTGTTTCTGGATTCTAATAAATGTTTGTTGTACAAACCACAATGTCATCCTTTTTCTCTGAGAACCCTGTGAAGCCGCATTTTGTAGTTGCCAGAATACTGGCAAGGTCTCTAAAATATTTTTCCCAAGGTATGCGTAAGCAAAAGGAAAGGCACCATTATTAATTACCTACAGTCAAAATGGCATCATATTTGTATAAACAGTGGAAACTGCTTCTAGTCATCAACGGCCTATATGTATCAAAAAGCCTGGGACAGAATCATTCCTATACAAATGCTGTTTAAGTCATTTGCTTATAGTGAACCAGCAGTCCATTTACAATGTTCATTTGGGTCCTTTCATACCTGAAGTCGTTGCTGCGTGGACTTTGAAATAATTTTCTCTTCAGGACAAGAAAAACAGAAAACAAATGTGCACCTGCGATTGAAACCTTGCTCAGTAAGTGGATCGATAAGGCACAGTCACACGATGTCCCCGTGCTGCAGGGAAAAGGTAGAAGAGTTGCAGTGAGTCTGGCAGAGGACAGTGTCAGAGTTTCCGCAGGCTTTTTGTGTTTAATATACTGCACTGGGAAGCTGCTGGAGGAAACAATCAGGCTAAAGCTGTATTCATGTCATATCCTTTGAACCATAACTACCAGCTGCTGATTGGGAAAAAAACTGTGCCACTTGTAATTCAGAGTCAGAGATAACAGGTATTTCACACAGTTACAACATACATGTGTAATGTAACAGGTGCCAAAATATATTTCTATATCTGTCTGTATTTACCACTACCAACAGCTTATTAAGATGTATAAACCCCATTATTGCTATAATTCACTTTGAGAGTGTTGACAAGTTAAAGGTCTGGTTATACTTGTTGGACCAACAAGCGGATGGTCAGTATTAGTGGTTTCCATTGTAGTTTGAGATTTATTTTTTTAAAGGTTCTCTCTGTAAGATTTGCACACGCTAGTGTGTGAAGTCTGTGTTGTGCTGGACACCAGACAACTGTTGACATTAGCTGCCATTTCTAAGCTAACAGGATCTGTGTTGTACAGTGTTGCAGTGCTCTAGGATGTTTGGCTAGTTTGTATTTTTTGAAACCAGTGGTTCCCAAATTTTTGGGAACCAAAATCACACCATGAATCACACAACATTGTCTTGTCGTTTTCGTTCTGTCGCATCTTTTACATCATTTTCATCTCGTTACATCTTTTTTTGACTGACACCTCTTCACATGGCTTTGCTAAGTCAACATTTATATTCCAGAGAACTCTCCTCTTTTATGTATTTTTATCTGACAGTTGGCAACCCATAAAAAACAGCTCTGCAACCTGTTTTGGGTCTTGACACTAAGTTTGGGAAAAACAGCTTCAAACGTATCGCACTTGGGTAGTACCAAGTGCATGTTGAGAAGCGAGCCATGATGTTAAAATGCCTAAATCCTCACAAGAGAAAACGTGAAACGCTAACACGCTGGTAGCAAAGGTCACCGTCGCCGAGGTATTCCTGCAGAATACATCCTGTGAGCCATAGTAGAGGAATGGAGGAGAGGCATTGAAGAACTTGAGAAAATTAGGATTTTTGCAGGAAATACACCAACCTGAAACCTCAGAATATTATGGCTGTTATCACGGATGTAGGCTACTGTGACTGTCATTAGCTTAGTAATGGAGTTAGCTAACATAAACGTAACATTCGGCTTCAGCACAAAACAGACTCCAACATAAAGTCTTCCAAAGTCCACCTTTAGGTAATTCCTGGACATTAATGGATGCCCGTACTTCTGCAAACCAGGGCTGAATATCGACTCGAGATACCTCTGATACAGATGGTCAAGTTGGAAGGACATGAACACTCTCAGCCACAGTCCAAGTTTAATAGCAAGACAGGCAGATGTTGAGAGATTGCATAAGGTGCAACTTGACTGATTATCCTTGAATGTTCAACATATGCAACTACAGGAGCAGAGAAATACTCTGCAACCTGCTACACTGTGTTATTAAAACTGTCTTTCCAGTGGAGATAATAACCCTCCCTGTCACACTGTTACCTACCCCCACTCCTCATTTCTTTATTTTCTGCGTATTCTCCTGGTCATGTTTCCTTTCATTTTTTTCCCTTGCAATGCACCAGACAGAAATGTTGCCATTGTTCATTTCTGCAAACCAGAGATAGGTACAATCTCAATGTGTCTGATTTCACACCAACATTTCTAGATACATCTATATCAATGTCATAGCATATTAATCATGTGTGGAACTTTTCAAATGTGTCTCAGCTTTTTTTACAGTTAGGTTTAGGCACTAAAAGCACTTGATTAAGATTAGGGAAAGATACCAGAGCTTGATTTAATACAGAAAAAAACAAACAAACCAACCAAAACCAAACCATAATCTTTTCCTAACCCAAACCAAAATGCTTTTCTTGCTTGAGCCTCTGTCTGGCAAAGTCTGGATGCAAACTCAAGTCTCTGGTGGCAAGGTCTTGGATTTTGTTTCCATATATAACTCACCATAACATGGATCGAGATCATTTCTGGCTAATGAAAATTTCATTGCCATCCAAACACCACAGGCTTCTGTGTATCTGACTTGCGAGTGAGGCTGCATGCACTTTGCTGTATACCTGCAGCTCAAATAAGGATCCATAAAGCATCCAAAGGGACAGAAACAGTTTTTTACTCAGCTGCCAAGGAAAGTTTAAAAAAAAAACCCAACTTAAAAGGGACTAGTGAATATGAAATATGACCTTGTTGCTGAGAGTTGTATATTTGATATGTGGCAATTTATTCATAATTTGGGTTGATTTCTCCCTCACACACCGCAGCAAAGGGAAAACAAGCAGCAGCAAAACTCGGAAACACAACATTCTGTGATATGCCACTGTGAGAAATGTTTACTTTGCTCAAAATGAATAATGGTCCTTCTTTTATGCACTGGGATGTTTGCTCTTTTATTCATGCCATTACAGGGGATTACAGATTACCTTTACCAGCTCTACTGTAAAATGTAGTGTCATTCAGCATTCAATGCATTTAAATAAAGTCCTTCTACCATGACCAGCCTGTTCAAAATAGTAACTGTTTATAATGGAGAAGACATTCTCTATTCATGAAGTTGCTCTTTATTGATTGTTGCAGCCTGTGGTGCTTCAGCAGAGAGGCTGGGGCAGGGGACCAATATGAGGCTGAGGGAGGACCTGAAGAGGCTCTATTACATCCCAATCATATGCACTGCTCAGAAGCAGGGAGTTCGTTTAATTAGAGAAGCTTAATGCAGCCTTTTATGAGGCCTTGAGGGGCTCCTTTTCCCCTCCTTTGCTGAATATTCATTTTTGTACCAAAAGCATTAAACTGTTTGGATCACATGTTTAAGTGTTTGACTGTAGACACTAGACTAGTCCAGGCTAATGTTTTGTGTTGTGCAAGTCATGACCGTCACTCACCTGAAGTGTTATTGTCTGATTTCAGTCACTGCAGGTGTGTGTCTTGCTTTTTCAATGAAATTGTCATTTGTAGAAACTTATAAGCGCCACAAGAAGACAGTGTTACAGTGTTAAAACCTCTGTTAAGCAATAAATAAATTCTATCCACTGAAAAACTAGAGGGCTTTTATTTTGAATCAGTTAAGGAAGTATTGCATTTGTAGAAAAGCACATTGCAGTACTTTTAACATTGCAAATGGGAGCTGGATCAGAATTAGGTTTTGTACTAAATGGGACCATTTCTACTTATTAAACAGGGAATTAGAAATAAAGGCCTGACTCTAGTACAAGCCTCCTTCAAATAAAGGCCTGGTCTTTCCTGCAGTTGAGAGAAATAAAGGCCCCGGACACTATTTGAGGAAATACTTGAAATGTTATAGTGTTTTTTTCAAAATAAAAATCCTCCTCTCGTTTCATGTTTTTATTGGGGGTTACAAATGTTGGTGGTCTAAATATTGAGGAGGACCCCTCTGACCCCTCGGTCTTCTGCAGCTCTGTCGTGTTGTCCAAATACGGTCATTTCTGGCTAAATGCAAATAACTGGCTTCAAAATGACAGTTCAAAAACCAAAGGGTGGCATCATGGTAATTATATACAGTCTATGGTAAATCCCATGAAATATTTAATCTCTATTTAATCTATAAGCTTTTAAGGCCATTTAGACAATTCATGTGGCCTGAATAAGATTCAAGAGGGCCTTCGCCACCCACTGTGTACTTTGGATCTAATATTAATAATAATATAAACTAGAAGTGCACTCAGAGACTGCAACCTCCACCAAGGCCAATAGCCCACTTTTTTGTTTGTACCACAATTATCATTAAACCACAAATTATGAATGATGTTTTTCTCCCCTTTTCAGTTCCCTGAACTCGTTTCAAATTGAAAAAGTTGGTTTTATAGTAAGCGACCTCTGTGATCACATCTTACCCATAGACTAGCAAATTATGATAAGATCTAAAACTGACTGACAGCTTGAAGTGTTGTGAGAGGTGGGGGCCATTTACGGCAGCTCTAGTCTTGGTGAAACCAAAGAACTTGGATTTACAAGAACTGAAAATCAATATACATTCAACCAGAACATTCCTATTTTATTCGCAAGGACTGAAAATATCCTATTGTTAGTGAACCCCTCCTTGCCATTGCCCAGCAGGGGTTTTGGGTGAATCAGTGCAGAGAGGAGCCCAAGGCTCTGGTGAACAGGTTGTATGAAAACGAACAATCAAGCAAAATGTGCTTGGCAGGTTGATCAAAAAATTATGGTCATGGCTAATTTTAGTTACAGCCATATGATGTTACAATTGAATGAGTATCTTGTGTTTGTCTGTTAAAGAAATTGGTGTAGCACTACTCATGCAGTTGCAAATTGGAGGAGGGTTCACATTTTGATGCCCCCCTTCTCCATTGAAGCGACTGAAAGATCTTAATTTTTATAGGTGACACCTATGATATATACCTTCTAAATCATACATGTTACTTAATTTCCTGCCTTGTGGTTTTCTTGATATTTGAAAAAAACTTGAGATACGATAAACTGTCCTGCTATGAACTGGCGACATGTCCAGGGTGTACCCCGCCTTCGTCCAATGTCGGCTCCAGCCCCCCCGCGACCCTCCAGAGGATTAAGCAGCTACAGATAATGACTGACTGACTGACTTGAGATACCTTGTATTGTTCCATTGCAAGAAAATTGCCCACTTTTTTGTTTGTACCACAATTATCATTAAACCACAAATTATGAATGATGTTTTTCTCCCCTTTTCAGTTCCCTGAACTCGTTTCAAATTGAAAAAGTTGGTTTTATAGTAAGCGACCTCTGTGATCACATCTTACCCATAGACAGTACCAGGGCTACTTTTCTGCCATTCTCAAAAACCACCACAGATTCGTCTTTTTCTTCTGTGTCCATATTCTTTGCTACTGTAAAACAGCTCATGTTGATAAGAAGTGAAACCTATTTTTTGTTCAAAGGCCACATCAGTGTGTTGCAAACAGAGCAACACCTCCGCATTTTTGGACTGAAAGCTCTTTGTCAAAAAAACACCACACCGCCAATTCTTATGGATCCAAAATTTAAGGGGTTCGTCCTTGCCCCATGTACTAGACTTCCATCAAGACTCATGAAAATCACTACAATAGTTTTTGTTTAATCCAGCTGACACACATACAGACAGACAGGAGGGATCACATAATAATAATGATGATAATAATTGTTGTTATAAACTATTACAAGTACTTTTTTAGAATATAAAGAGTAAACTCTGCATGACATAGTGTAGCAAATACATAAAGTAGTTAGGTATTGTTAATGTCAAATGAAAATAGAATTGCAACTGTCTTAATATGTCTTCCTATGTTTCAACATCACCCTGAAATATGTCAAATACAAACACAAATAAGCACATCCGCAGGGACAGCTCTAGCTCGACAGTATTGTTGTTTTCTAAACTGATTAATGCCAAACCAGCAGACTGATGGCAAAGGTGCCTAAGGAGCTACTGTCACAACCTCATCCCAAAATAGACAGTTTTATTACCATAATAGAGACCAGTCGATCTGGAGCTGAAGCCAAAGCGGTTGCCACATGTCAAGCAGACGACAGCCTGGACGTGATTCTAATTGATTTCAATGATTCTGTTGGACTTTAATCGTCACAGATGTGCTGTGAGAGGAGCGAACCAATATGTTTTTCTTGCTGGAGTTGCCACTTTTGGAAAGTCAGGTCGCTGCTGTGGGACAAAGACTCAGACTTGGGGAAAATATTTGCTCATTCAAAGTGGTTATCTAAGTGCTCCAGATTTAAGGCTTCATATCATAAACTGAGGAAACGTCAACACACCGCTCTTTTTGCCACAACTTTTGCAGACATGTTTTGCATATATTCATGTCTCACAGTTATTAATTTCCCACCTGAAATATGGTTGACAATATGAAACAAACAATAGCAACATATCAAGATTTCGTTCATATAGAATTCACAGTAAATGTATATATGAGTGGCTGTCAAAGAACGATGCTATCAAAGACTTTTTGGTCTCCACCTCATCATTCCAGCAAGAGAGAAAGCTTCACCCTGCAAGTTACTGTCCTTTTTTTATCTCACCATGATGGTTTGTATACACTGTTATCAGAGCTTTTAACAAAAGGACAGTCCGCACCACGCTCCGTCACCGCTTTTTATTATTTCACATGAACCGGGGAAAGTCCTTCACCAAACAGCTGGGACATTGCAGACAGCATCTCCAGGTCCCTGAGGAGGTCATTACGACAGGGATGAGCAGCTCGATAGCAGTGTAAGACGGACAGCAGAATGACAGCAGAGGAAGACAGGACACAATATGGGAGAAAAATATAAATTGGAATGTGTTGAGTTGAAATAGATCAGCGTTCTGTTAAAAAAGAAAGTTTTGACAGTTTGGGATCTTGCTTGTATCAGCAACCCTAGCTAAACAAATATATGAAGTGCAATACCTCTCTGAAACTACAAAATTACTGTGGGTCAATTTATTTCCATTCAATGTATGAATATGCAAATTACTTTGCTACATTTGGAAAACCTTTTACTTGTTTTTTTTTTACATTGTGGGGATGGTTATAAAAATACACTATATGACCAAAACTTTGAGGACAATTTCAAAACCATCCCATATGTAATTGCTGAACATGTCTTTCCAAACCTCAGGAATGCTGTTGCTGCTGTTTCAGTCCCATCATTTCTGGTTCTTGCTTTTAAGAAGATTTTGAAACCTGACTACAAGGATTTGCTGCCATTCAGCCACAAAATCTGTGTGATGTGGCCTGGGCCCCAGCCTGCATTCATGTTCATCCCAAAGGTGTTGGATGGGGCTGAGGTCAGGGAGCTGTGCTCGACACTTCAGTTTTTCACCACACTGGGAAAACCAGTTCTTTATTGATTGGTGCACAGCAGCACTGACATGTTGAAACAGGATCTTTCTCAGGATCTTTTTTTTTTTTTTTAAACCAACCTGTTTGGTGCCCACTGTTGCCATTACATGGTGCAGCACTCAGACTTCCGTATAATTAAACAGATTAAACCTAAAAAAACAGCACACCAATGCTACAGTGTTTGGTCATATAATGTGTTGTACAATGTCGCTGCTCTTGAGGAGAGAAGAGAGGCACTGAAGAAGTCAGGAGCAAACATAAGAAAAAAACAACCCAACTTTCCACATAGAAATAAGTGTATAGGCTGATATAGGCAAAAGAGACAGTTGTTAGCAAACTTCACATAAGAACACGCAAAACACATACATATAGAGGCTTTAAAGGACATCACTTTTAACCACATCACTATAACCCCTTAACATATAGATTCCCTCTTCTGTTTCATCATATGTTGCTTTGAACTTATTTATTCCAGGCTGATAATAATTAGTATATTACAATCAATACACTAGTGTGTATTTAGAATCAGCTCCAAGAACAATAACTATAACGATAACTACAAAGTTTTTAAAATGAGTGGAGCCACCACTAGGGCTGGGTAATATATCAAATTAATTCCATTAATGAATAGGTTATTAATATGTTTTGCTTTCTGAAAATTTAGAAAAATGCCTAAATCGCAAAATCAAGATTATTCCTCCAGAGACCTTTCTTGCCCAACAAAAATTCGAAATGCAACCTCTTTGCTTCTTGCAATATATTAATTGTGAATGTGTTTCTCCAGTCATATATAGCATATTGTTTTAGTAAAGAAAGAATCATGTTTTGTCTTCAGTTCATGTTGCCAGAAAGCAATCGATTGAAATCATGAATTGCCCATAACATTGAAAAAATCTGAGATTGAAATTTTTGGCTATATCTCTTGGCTCTAGCCCACACAACAACTATAAGAATAATGACAGTAGTGAACAATGTGGTCTGAATCACAGGACATCACGTTAAGACTGCACGTCACTTGATGTAGCTTTTATTTATCTTATTCTTATTAATACACATTTAGCAGTTGTACTACACAGCCACAGTGACAATCAATTAACTTAACACTTAAGTGCAGTCAGTGTCAGCTGAGTTAGCAGATCATTTTTTTGTGGACCTTTTAAACATGTAGTGTTTTTAAGTGTTATTTTTGTATGAGGAAAAGTGTATTAATTAACCCCTTTTTGCCAGTTTTTTATCAGGACTTTGTGTGAGTTTCAGGGACAAAAAGAAAAGAAATATGTGAACTTAAAGTTTGTACTTGCACCCAGTTTATATCCATTTTGGGACTCAGACACAGCTGGAGCTACTCATTCTCATTCAGCTGTGTGGATGCTCACATAGTTATAGTTATAGTTCTTGGTGTGGACGGCCCTTAAGTCTGTTTTTATGGTTCCATCATGCCAGCAGTGGAAGTCTGTCCACATTTTTTTTACAATTTTGCCAAAGTTCATCCTGATGTATGTGGTACAGTTGGAAACTTGAGGTTCTGGAAGTTAGAAGTCCTTGGGTTGCAGAACATTAGGTTGCAATGGGTCACTACTTTGAAAGTGGTGACCCATTGACATCAAACTATACTATTGATTGATGTAGTAGTTCGATGTTAATCAAACTAGAATTAGTGAAAGTAGAGTATAGGTGGCATATCTTGATTTTTTTTTTTATGCATAACTGAATGGCGGCCCAAAGTTTTAAAAAAACATATTTTAAATGATGAGCAGAAGCTGTGGGGAAAGTCAGGAAACTTTTACTCGCAGGGAATAAAAATCTGCCAAAACAGATTGATTTTAGTGAATTTGATTTTTGAAGGTAACTTATTCTAAAGTGTGAGACTGCTGTGCAATTAGCATCACATATATTATAGACAGGTCAAATAAAGTCTTTTTAAAACAAAGTGTGGCATATTAAGTAAGTAAATAAGTATTTCTCTTGGCTCTAACGCTCTGTCACTACTGACATTATGACATCATTTAAAATGTCAGTCAGAAATTTAAAGTTGGAAGGCAGGTTTCAAATATTCATTCCTTAATCTCACACTTGCTCATTCTTCCTATCTTATTAGGCTGTCGGTGGCGTTCCCCAGGGATTTCTCTTGGGGGAGGAAGTACCAGAAACCACATTAATGCTTGAATTATTCTGGATATCCTCAAAACCAACTCCTGAAGTTCTGCAAAATCACGGCACCTACTTGAGCCACCACTAAAAATCCATGTTTGCCACAGACCACAGTGTGAGGAAAGCAGTTTCCTTTAGGGGTGATACATTTTTAATAAACTTATTTATTAGTTGCATCGTAATTATTTGGCAAATCTCAGCTGGCTCATATAGAGGTTTCATTAAAATAAGCCATATTTAATCACTAATTAGTCTTTGCATGTATACGTTTTTTGCATTTTTTTTGCACAATCAATATTTATTTATGCATAGAATAAGGATTAAGGTGGGGGGTAAACCCGCATAACACAATTAGCCAACTTTTCATTAATCTTATTCAAATGAATTCAGGTGAATCTGAAAAGCTCTGTATGCAAAAATAGAATGCGATGTAAAAACAGTTTTGGCTGTTCACTGTAACGTGCTTGCTAGTAGTCAGTTGGATGACTCTTATAATGTTTGAGGGAACTCATCACACTCTATTCTTTATTCATATCTAGTATATTAATATCTACGATGACTGAAAAGGTCAGTTTTAATGAAAAAAAGATTAGAGATTTTTATAATATAGACATTCAGGGCAATGAGAATAACCTTTCTAGGGAACCTGTATCTCTTATTATCTCACCTAAGATCATAAAAAAATAATTGATTCTTTAATTATACATTTTAATAATGTAACAGAAAGAGTCCAAAACAATAGATGTATATTTTTATGTGCATTACCAAGTCACCAAATACTGAAACAGGAATTCTAAACTTGGGATCATCATGTACATACAGATGAGGTGGTTTTAAGGCAGTGCATGTTCTAGGTCCTGGATACATCATCATGAGGCTCACATCCTCAGGGCGGCTTCTGGCAGGTCCAGTTAAAACACCAGAGGTGACTGAGCTGTTACAATCAGAGAGTCTCTGAAAAGCCTTGCCTGAGGAGATCTTTGAAGCAACAAGCTTTGAGTTGTTTATCCTCAGTTTCATATGCATATGCATTTTACACTTTAATTTATGTTGCAAAATGTATAAGTCTTAGCTTTTGGCAGTTTGTTGCCCTTTTTTGTGCCATTTGAAACCATTCTGGTGAAAGATGTTCTCAGAATCAACTATGACAGGACAAAATAAAAACAACTTTTAATTTTTGCGCTGGAGGACACTGTGTGGCAAGTTCTATGTCATTGCACTGCAGAATACAACTTTTCTTTATAGATTTGAATGAAAAGAGACTCTGGTAAAAGTAGATTCAACTTCACTCAAGGAGAAGTCTAAAAATACAGGCTCTGAGATGTAGTCAAAGTACAAAAGTAAAAAGGACAAAAGGACATTTCCACGGGTGTTCCTATACAAAGCTAACTGAAGTATGGGTTATGTTATATTAATATAATGCAATGTCTATCAAACAAACTTCTAATAAAATAACAAGAATTGTAAGTTTAGTCAGATGAGTCCACTACTCTTGGATTATAATATGTTCAAGCAGTTTTCCCAAGTTCTGAGAGTTATGGCCAAAGCTGTGTTATGTGAATTCATAATGACCTTGACCTTGTCCTTTGGCCGCCGAAATCTAATCAGTTCATCCTTGAGTCCAAGTGAACGTTTGTGCCAAATTAGGAAAAAAGTTGTTCCTGAGACATTGCTTTCATAAGAATGGACTGACACAAGGTCAATGTGACCTTGACCGTTGGCCACCAAATCTTTTCAGTTCATTGCATTCAAAGTGAACATTTGTGCCAAATATTGTGACATTCTGTCAAACCGTTTCTGAGATATTGCATTTTAAACCTAATGGGGACCAACTGGGGAACTAATGGACACACTTTCCTATAGAGATGCACCATGGACACATCTAAACTAGAACCATAAGTTCAATCAGATGCGTCTACTACTTTTGCATCATAATGAGTTACAGTTCTCTCAGTTACTCTCAGCAACAACCTTGACCTTTGGCCACCTATATCTAATCAACTCATCCTTGAGTCCAAGCGAACTTTTGTACAAATTAGGAAAACATTCCTTAAGACGTTCCTGAGATGTTACGTTCATAAGAGTGGACAGACATGAGGTCATAGTGACCTTTGATCTTTGGGGCCACCAAGTCCATCCTTGCGCCAAAGAGAATGTTTGTACCAAATGTTGTGCCATTCTGTCAAACCGAAAATAATGAACTTGGCTACAATGTGCAAATCAGTTTTCAATGTCAGCAACAGAACTCAATACATTCTCTCTTTCTGTCTGTTTTGTCTTGAGGCATCTTTTATGTCATTTTCATTTGATGTGTGTGATGTGCACCCATGGATACACCAAGAGATCGTCTTTTCTATATGTTATTGTCTCATCAATTTAGTACGAAATACGACTACATTGATAATTTCACCTAAAATACATGAAAACTAAAGTATGAGCCTGTTTTGAAAATGTAAGGAGTAGAAACTAGAGATATTTGTATTAAAATACAGAAAGTAAAAGAGGTCAGAAAAAAATAGTTAAGTAGAGTTTTCAGATGTCGTTACCGGGTAACGATCTATTTGTACCACCTCTGACTATCCACATGGAGTTATGACTTGCACACATAGTATTGACTGTCAGCGGTATGCAGATGGCACCGCATAGTTGCTGATCCTGATGACATGAGCTCTATTTACTCCCTTGAGAACTGCACTTCTGACATCAATTTATATATGGTATTTCTTTGAGCTAAAACAGCACAAAACAGTCCTAGATATTAGTCTAAACAAGCAAAGGGGAAAAACATTACACCTGAGGCAAGAAATCTGGAGTTTATCATTGACTGACCTAACTTTCTATTCACACGAAAGGAATATAACTAGAGCAATGTTCTATCATTTAAAGAGTAAAGTCAAGGTCAGGCCTGTTCTTCCTCCAACAGATGCAGAGCAGCGTGAGCATGCTGTTATTGCAAGTAAGCTTGTAATAAACTACAACAACAATGCTCTGTCTTCAATTGCAGCTCATACAGAGGGCTGCTGCCACACTTATCTTGTGGAAAGAACAGAGCTTGCATCACCCTTGTTTTAAAGACTCTGCAGTGGCTTACAGTTCATGTCAGGGACACAGTATTTTAAGATTCTTTTCATGTCTATAAATGTGTTTATTGACTTCCCCCTGAGTACTGCTAGGGTGCAGATGGGTGATAAATTAAAGCTCAATCCTGAGTGGAGTGGTCTCTTCCAAGATGACAATGCTTCCCATCTATAGGAAACGAGGGCTCACTGAATGGTTTGGTGAAAATGACCCAACCCAACCCAATTAAACATCCATGGGAGATTTTGGACCGATTTTAGCTCTCTGAGGATCTAAATATAGTGTGGTTGCACTGCGGCCCCTGGGGTGGGTTGATGGGGGCCGTGGACAGAGCAGGTCCTGTTGGGTGGAGAAGGGGCCCTTGTGAGAGATTCAGATTGCCACTTTGGAAGTGTTCAAAGAAGAACTTAAAATATTAAATGAAACACAGTATTGATAAACCCTTGAAAAAGTGAACTCATCTCCATCAAGGTTTTCTTATTTGTTTTCCTTTTTCTGTAAAACAGTCAGTAGCAATTTTTAATAATAGTATATGCCTAAAAACTAATACATTACATACAGTATG
>JAPQRN010000015.1:24565219-24575628 GCA_037367275.1 Coranthus polyacanthus
CCTCTTTGCTGTTTGTGTTTTATGTAGCTTCAAGCTCAGCTTCATTTCAGAGGTTTTCAGTCGGTTCAGGTCTGAAATGCGGAGCGGCCTCTTAATTTTTTTCCACGGCTGTATTGTAAAGCTGTGTTCAGACCATAGACATCATAAATGAAGTGGATGGCGCCACCAGCATCTAGTGGCCGTAGGTGCTATTACACTTTAATATCCTTCTGCACTGACTTCACTTTGAAGTCGTGGGTGTTGCCTCTTGTTGTGCCATACTCTGCTGGAGCGTCTTCTGAAGTGATTATTCACCCCAAACGTATCCCCCTTGCCGGTGAACCAGAGGACTCCGAGTGCTCACGTTTCATTTGCTGTGGCAGATTGCATCCCGTTCAAACAGATTTCCACCTGAGCAAACCTGTGGCAGGCCAATCACAACCGTTTATCTGATATGGGGCTGGTTTGACACGATGACTGACAGAGTAGCACAGTTGAGGCAATTTTGTAAACAACCGAGATGGTTGCCGCTGATGTAGAACTTCACTATGGCAACAGTATTAAATAAACTGGACACTGTATTTTCTCTTGACCTTTGGCCACCAAAATCTATTCAGTTCATCCTTGAGTCAGGGTAACGTTTGTACCCAATTGGAAGAAAGACCCTCGAGGCGTTTTCTGAGACACTGCGATTACGAGAATGGGATGGATGGATATATGTACAACCTGGAAATGTAACGAGTGAACCCGTGGCAGGCCAATCATAACTGCTTATCTGATATGGGGCGGGTCTGACACGATGACTGACAGAGGAGCTGCTTTTTGAGGCATGATGGCTGCCGCTGACGTGGGAGGGGATTTTTTTCAGTCAACTAGCGCATCCGTATTGAGTGAACTGGACGGTATGTTTTCTGTAAAAGATGAACAAACATCAGCACTGAAAGGCTTCGTTGCTTTGTGTGTTTCCCGTACCGCTGACAGGTTTCGGTAAAGGTTTAGTTCACCAACCTTGCGTTGCTCTGATTGGCCGTAGGTCTACCCAATTGCGTCCAGTGGCGTTTTGGTCTGTTTGGCCCGTTGATGATGTCCCTCGGAAACAGAAAGTGAACTGAGAAGTTCCAAACTAAGTGCAAATTACTGATATTTCCCAATTCTTTTTTTTTTTTGTATAAAATGAGACAAACAAGTATATCAAGGAATATGAATGGTTTAATAAAATCATATAATACATCACAGGTCTGATGAATTAAAGTCATGGCCAGGATTACCTGAGCTTCTTCCTGTGTTTAAAAAAAATATACAAAACCAGAAATCCGAAAAGCAATAAAACTCAATGATTTCTTCTTCAGTCCAAACAAGGACGGTCTCTACACACTCAATTCAGCGTACACCTTAAATGTTTTTTTTTATTATTCGTATCTGCAAAAAGCAGCAGAGGTCTGGACGTAAACTGAATTCCACATTCAGCTGATGGAGGAATGACCCTGAATGCAACTTTAGAGCTTAAACCTTAGAAATATGTTCAGTTCAAACTGTTAATGACTGAATTCAAAGTGTACTGACTCAGACCGTGAACCTAACACATACCAATCTTTTTTTTTTTTTTTTTTATTGTTAAAAAAAAAAAGCTTTCTTGTAGAATCTAGCGGTGCAGAATATTAGAGCAACCTCAACAGTCAGTTCCGCAGATGAATAGCACAATAAAGTTTTAAAATCAAGGCATGCTAACAGCAAATCAACTCTCTCATAATAACAGGAATGTGACAAGGGTCTTTTTGCCAAAGCGAAAGCGTCCGTCAAATAACTGCTTTACCCTTTCCTCTTCTGTCTTCATCCATGGTTGACCAGTGAGTTCTGAGAGAGAAAAGAAAGAGAGAAAAAAGAGAGATTAATCCATCTGGATTCTGGTCACACCCTCTGACCTTTGAGATGCTTTTAGGTGCGAGGACTGTCCCTGTTTTCTGCATACTTTGCCAGCTGTAACTGAACAGACTTAAAAGGTCATGGCTGGTAAAAGTAGGCATTATCTCAGTAATGGAGAGAAATAAACCTGCTGACCGACGTTATCCAGGTCAACAATGCTGCTCCTGCTCCTGCAGTGTTTTCATGTGGCAGTAAATTGCTTCTACAGGGGGTAGACAACAAGTAAAGACGGGCCCTCCTTTATATTGTCAGTCTCAACCTCGTTCCTCTTTGTTAATGGAGGAAGTGTGTTTGGCATTTGTTGTTTGGATTGCATCAGACTCTTCCCCTCGACACACTTAGTAATTCAAAGTTTAATCCTTTTTCGGCAAAGCGCTTGTTTTTGAGCTCTATTCGCAATTTCACGCTGCAGTCCTTACTGTAAACCTTACATCGTCCTACAGCTCTGCAAATAGCTTTAAACCAACAACTCCTCTTCTATTATTTCCAATTATAAAAGCCCCTTTCATTTGATGTTAACATTATTTTGCCTAGTGCATAATTGGTGGTTTTGTGAGTGGCAAAAATAATATTTCCCACGTATAGTAATGTGCTACAGTTTTAATTTGAAACACAACATAAGAAAAAACTGGCCTTCTGCAATTATATATGTTTGACATGGAACTTTGGGGGTAAGACAATATTATTTTTTTTTAATGTTTGTGTATTTTAATTATAATTTTATAGTTTTCTTTCAAAAGTAATCATCGGGGCTCTCTGACACCTGTTTTATTCCAAGCTGAAGTATCTATGGCAACGTGCCCTTAATTACTGGCTAACAGGCGTGCTAAAACTGCCGCATCTGTGAGACGATAATAACGGCTCCTTATGTTTATTAGACGCGCTTTTATTTGCACTTCATTAAAAATGTTTCCTTCAATAAACCCAAGGATACGCAACTGCCAGAAGCAACCGGAGAAAAGGAGAGCCAGGGGTTGCCATGTACGAGGGTTATCACAGGAAGCGGCCTTTGGGCGAAGCGGGATTTAGGAATATGTGGGGAACATTTGGAAGGAATTGAATAAAAGTATTAAAAAGGCCAGAGTGTAAGATCTGGGGAGATTGGAGGATCTAATTTCAGAGAGGGATTATAATACATATAATTATGTTTTCATTAGTGTATAATCAGGTGTTTGTGTCGCCTTAGAATGAGTCCACCATGTTTTTGGGTGGGTGGCATCCTGCATGCAGGCGTGTTACTATCACCTACCATGTTTGAGTGTGAACCAGAGTTATTATCCTTTAAATTCAAAAGGCCGGAGGACAGACACTCTATAACGAGGGGGGCCTGCTGGGGTTTTCGTGGCCGCTGTAGGAGAAGGTGGGGTTATTAAAAGGTATGTTTTAGTGTAACGGAGTCCGTCATTTCCAGTGAGAAAGATGCGGTCTTCATTTACAGACTATGTTTAAAGAAGAGTATGGTGTTGAATAATGGAGAGAAAAATGTTTTTATAGAACATTACAATGTCACATTGAAGTCGACCTTCGAACTTTTCTACATAAAATGCCACCACTTAATTATTATTCTATCCTATTACCCATTTGTGTAAAATTGTGTCATAATTAATTAATAATTGAAATTCTTGAGTTATGGCCCAAAATGTGATTTCTAGGTTACAGTGACCTTGACCACCAAACTCGAACCACTTCGTCCTTGAATCCAAGAGAACTTTTGTGCCAAATTTAAAAGATTTCCTTCCAGGTGTTCCTGAGATATGGCATTCACAAGAGTGAAGCTGACCTTCTGAATATAAAATGTCATCTTAATCATTTTATCCTATTACACATTTGTGGGTTTTTCTTTTTTCTTTTCATAATTGCTGTGTGAATTCTTGTGCCCAAAATGTGTTTTGTGAGTTCACAGTGCCCCTGACCATTGACATTGCCAACAAAATCCAAGTGAATGTTTCTTCCATATTTGAAGAAACGCCATCGTTGCGTTCACGAGAACTGGAAGGACGTACGGACCACAGACTGTATATAGAGGTGGACGGAGCTGCCATCACGTCATCCATTGGTTTTTGGACGGCTGTTTTGAAGCCCCAACTTAGTATTTTGGCCGTTGTCAAGTCGGCATTTTGGAGACAGAAGCGACCGGTCAACCTATTAAGGTGCATGTGTTTGGACTGTGGGAGGAAGCTGGAGTACCCGTAGAGAACCCACAGAAAGGCCCCAGCCGGCCGACGCTGGGTTTGAAACCAGGCAATCGCTGATGCAGAATTAGAAACTCACCAGAGATGTTTCAGGTTGATACAGCTTAAGTATATTTATACTCTCTGTACATCCTAGTCATTATTGTTAAAGGAAGGAGGGAAATTACTGGTAACCAAAGGAGCTCTTTAGCCGAGAAGGCATGGACTATGTCTGACAGCTACGTTCAACTGATCCAAGAAGTTCAACCTCCATGTCTCAGCCTATGATCAGTGAAGTCCCTGAAAGCCTCAAAGCCCTTTGTCTGACAGCATACAACCTTGGATTAAATATCATGAGGGGGTTCACTCGGTACATGTGCTGTCACAAAAAAAACGGTTGATCAATCGACACCTTGTGTCGTCGTGGCAACCTGATCCTGAGGGAGACCCAACCTGTGAAGCTTAGCTGATAACGAGCCAATGTGAAAAGAGCTTTGGCATCATGAAGACTCAGAGTGCAACGTATTAAAAGATGATCAATAAAACTACACTGAGTGATATACTTGTTAGGAGGATGGTTTCAACAGCGCATTGAGCTATAGTGTAATAAAAGGTCATTCTCATAGAGTTTTAATAGTGTGTAATTGGCCTTCCGTGCTAAGGTCAATAACCTCTTTGAAGCCTTATTAGATTATTACTTATGTTCTCCATGAGACACAATATTGATCAAGATGGCTCCTGGCTATGATTACAGTATACAGGCTGATTACCACAGGGAGGCCTGACCTGGACAGTTTACTGTTATCTAAGTAGACATCCTTTTACACTTTTACAGCCTGTGCTTTACATGTCATGGTTCGACTTTTTCGCCACTTGCTCGGAAAACTTCTTTCCCGAAGTCAATTCTTACTTGCAAATTTATTTACTTATCAAATCACAAAGACTACATTTAATTGTCATGTTAATCTTTACTCCAGGGGTGGGTTTTTTTCTTTTGGCAACTTGACATGCCTTTGAACATTTTTTTTTTTTATCTGCCTTGCTCTGACACTTGCTACACAAAACTACACAGTACATTGTTGGAGTTTGTCCCACATCCCAACTAAACTCCTTTTTCCCAGAATAAATAAAATGCTTGCTTGCACTTTCGTTCATAAGCGTCTTTACCTATTTTCTTGCCAAGTGACCCGTCGGTACCGTGCATGTGCAACTCTCAACAGAGATGAGAAGCGAGTGACATGGCTCACTCTTAAGCCACTTCCATCGCCAGCTCTGAATAAAAGATGGGTTTAATTCTTTTCAACCACTTTCCCGATCGAGCACATTTCTAGATTCACTAGCTCGATGTCGTATTTTACTTGCCCCAGTTGTTGTTGTTGAGCCCTGCATGTGTCAAGATGACGACACTGGTGGAAAAACAGAAGGACTGGTTGGAAAATGAATGTCACAGTGGTGCAGAATGTGGAGTTTTAACAAGTGTTTCTTCAAATAATGGGACAGACATTTTAGGAGGGGAGCAGGATACAGGTATACATTTTGTTTTTCAGAAGACTACAGGATCAAACTGGAATCTTTTCAGGATGAAATTCTATTTTTTGGCACGATTTTAAAGAAAATCAGATTTTGTTATAAGTTCTCTCACCTACACTAACTGAAAATAAGAGATAACAGGCAGTAAATATTTTACAAACCATAGCCGAACTACTTTTTCAAGCTGTCAGATCTTTATTTTACCCAGTGTGTTTAACCTTGCTAAGCCTGTCATTATGGTGCTGCCGTTCAGCCTCGAGTTCGGCCTTCACTGAATGAATGCGTTTTGGTTCCTGAGCTCGAGTGTTTTTAGTGTGGAAGTATCGACTTTTTTTAACACAGCATGAGTGAGAATTAAAGGATGAAAAGGTTTTACCAAAGTAAACTGTTTTTGTTATATATACACATATATATACACATGCATATATATACACATACATATATATATATATATATACACACACACATGTATACACACACATGTACATTTTAACCTCAACTTCAGATGTTGATAACAAATGGCATCTTTATGGCAGTGCAATGGGGCTACATTCAAGCAATACATTCCTCAGATGAGTGGTAGGTGCTACATTTGGGCAGAGAAGATTGACAGTTTGAAAGAAGTGTGAAAAAATCCATTCATGTGACAGATGAGGAGAACTGGGACTTCACCTCTTAGTTACTTCAAAGCTTTTGTAATAGCATCTCTGCTCCAGCATTTTACACCAATTTGTGCTCTTTCATAACTTGTGCAACACGTCTGAGCAACCTAACTAACTAGTCTTCCATTCTGCCTTCTAAGCTTATGAAAAGATGATGTTGCATCCATAGTTTATCAGTTGATCTGCTCCAGAGAATGATTTGTAATGACTTTAATGGTTCTCCCTCCTGCAGCGCATGATGTTTCAACAACAATTATAGATGGATTGCCATGAAATTCAGTTATCTACAACCACCATTGGATTTGAATACTTTATAATCAAATATATGCAATATTAATACAGATACAGATTAACTTTATTAATCCCCTTGGGGAAATTCAATGTCCATCAGCTCAAGAAAAGAAAAGAAAGCTGACACCCCCTTAAGCTTAAGTCATACTTATTTAATGTAAATGATGAAAATAGCATAATGAGATGCTTTTATAACATGGTGAACATGCTAGATTTTGTGCCTAGCATGGCCATTATGGACCATTATGAGCAATTGTGTCTTTCAGTGCAAAAATGTTTTTCTTTGAATGAAACACAAACATATTCTTTCCAATGAAATATAACTGTTGAAATGTATAATGCTTCAAAATTAAATTAGCTTTTCGTAGATACACAACTCTGGACATTATAAAACTGATAATAAAGTGTTGTTACCTTACTGACATAATCAGCCCTAGGTGAGGCTTTGCTAAGGTCATTGTTTTTTTGTTTTTTTTAAATGCCAATACTTTTACATTTGGGTGGGTTTTCATTAGATATTTGCAATGTAGCTGCAAAAAGAATTTCTGTTATTTAATATTAAGTGGATTCCTCCTCCATGCTCTGCCATTCCTTACAAAAACAAACAGTTTTGTAGAGGCTTTTTCATGTCTTTCCACAGCCTGTCTGAGTCCCCAGAGCCGCTGGTGCATAAACGGGCAAAAGAAAGCTGAGAGCTGCAAACAGGCCGAACACACTCCCTCTCCATTCCAGAGTTACAGTCATTATGCACACTCCAGGGAGACTCGTTAAAAACATTCTGGAGATGCAAACTTTCATTCCATTTGCAAGTTATCAGTCGGTTTGTCACAGCCAAAGTGTTGTGATGTAGCTTTGGTACTCTCACGAGGGCTCTGTCAAAGTGCCAGCCCCTTAACTCACTTCTTGCATAGCTCCAACCAAATGTAGTTACTGCACCTCCAGCATTGGCCTGTTAAATCACAATGACAATGATTATAAATCTTTAATAAGCCATACGAGCTGTAGCTTGAGAGATGGTTAAGACTGTCTTCTCTTCAAAACGCCTACAGAGCAATTTTCTCAGGATACGGAGTCAGAGACAAGCACATAGTTAATAGCAGTTCTTGAACCAATCTTTCTTTATCAAACCAGGTCATCCATCCCACTGCTCCTACTCTCCTAGTTTGTACACAACTATCAGACCCAGGCCACTGAAAAGGGAAAAGGACAAGCCAAGAGAAAGTAATGATGTTTGTGATGAGCCTCACTGTTGACTCAAGTTTAGCTACTAAATCCCTGGACTCCCACAGCCAGGCCATTACACACACTCAGTGTGGTCCCCATAAGCTGGCAGAGGGGCTTTATGGGAGTGAAGATTTGCTCTTATTTGAGGCTGTGGTGACCACATGATCACTCATATCTATCTGCACAAACTGCACGTTTCTCCCATTCAATTTTCAAGCCATTTTCTTGCTGTACCAGTGGCACCATTTTTAAAGGCATGTGCATTATCCTATCTGAGCAGTGCAACAACTTCAGATAAACTCGCTGTCTATTTCGCTGTTGTCTGTTATTAAATGTATGACACCTCTTATATCTCGGATATTATTTGGACAAGCAGACAAGTCTTTAGGACAGAAAAGCTAAATGCGTATGGAAAGCAGTGGTATAATTACAGACTAGGCTCAGGGTTCTCAATTTTTTTAAAGCCAGGGTCCTTTTACAGGGTTGAGATTTTTCCAAGGACCCCCTCCTAATCCTAACACTGATTAAGCATATGCTTAGTACTAGTGCTGCTTTGTACTCGTGTATTCTAATAAATACACTTATATTCACTTAAATTGCATTTGGAGTCGACAGCACTTATACTTTTTAAGTACCATAATTTACAGACTATTCAGCGCACCTGAATATAATATACAACTAAATTTTAAAAGAAAAAAAAAAGTACCTATATAGGCCACACTTGTCTATAAGCCGCAGGTGTCCACGTTGTAACATGAGATATCTACTCAGAAAGATGGTACACAGAAAGGCTTTTTTCATTTTTAATTACTGCAAATAAATTCTGTGCCTGGCAGCAACACAGCAGTAACACGGTAGTAAAATGACAGTAAAACTGCAGTAACACGGCTGGTTAAAAAAATAAACTAAATAAATAAAAAAAATAACCATAGTAGGCCGTTAGCCTACCAGAAAAGTCATTGATCGCTATCTTCATCTTCCTCATGCCAATAAAACTACTGAAGTCGTCTTCTTCAGTGTCAGAATTGAACAGCCTCAGCTCTTGCGCTTCCTGCCAGGGCGCCCCCTGGAGGCCGTTAGCACGTAAAAATCGATAAATTAGCCGGATCATTGTTTAAGCCACAGGGTTCAAAGCGTGTGAAAAAGTAGCGGCTTATAGTCCGGAAATTACGGTAATTAAGCTTAAAAGCTTTCAGAAAATGAACAGTAGTAAGACTGATATAGTTCTAATAAATCTAGACAATTAAAATTAGCAGACTGTGCTTCAGCTTTTAAAATAATACACACAATCCTTATTCAGTTTACTTGGAGAAAGCTCTGGAGAAATCATAAGACAAGTTATCATAACGACAGACAAATTATTTGACTTATTTGAGGTGCTTTGTTATCAGATGCTGCTTCAGCTTGGCTGGCGGCGTGGCTTTGTTAGCTACTCCTTAAGACACGTACGTTTCTGTCTCCTGTCACTGTTCTCAATTAATCCAACATTTACATAAACGTTTAGTGCACCCTGAGTGAAGGGACAGATTTATGACGGATTGACGTGATGTGTCACAAGGAATGTGTAACAGCACAAACTCATTCGTTTGTTTCTGGTTGCCTGCCATGATTATCAACTGGCAAACACCAAACCTACACAAATAAGCACTGCTCCAGTTATGTTCATTAAGCTACTGAAACTGAACACAACGCCTGGATAATACCTTCATTCAGGCAGCAGCTATGGTCTAAAAGGTACAAAGCTATAGATGTCATCTTTAATTAAGCTGACTCTGAAACAGGAGTAGGTCTATTCTACATGATGAATAACCCTGGGTATTATGGTTCTAAGCTACAATAAAAAGACTGCCATTTGCCAGCCTGCTTACAGAAGGCAAAGTGTGTGCGGACGGCAGTGTTGAACTGAGGAACAGAGACCGACGTGAGCCGAGTGGGGACAGCTGACATACAACAGTGACTGTCAGCCAAAAACTCTTCAGCCCTCTTGGTTTTAGGAGCTTAACGAGTGTTTCCTGTCACAGAGGTGCTCAGTCGGCCATAATATAGCAACACTGAGGTTGGGAAGCTGCACTGCTTTAGGATGTTTGGCAAAAGTTGATCCGAGGACAAACTGGTGGCATTTAGTGAGTCAACATGTTGATCCTCATTTACATATTTCACCTGGGTGTTAAGCCAGGCATTAGAGTGGTCTTCCATAAATACAAACCCAGCAGAGCAGAAAAACGGAGCTTCAACACAATGCTGCCTGAAATACAAAGCAAACACATATCACTTGCAATTTGCTCAAAACAAACAAAAAAAAGCAGTGCATCTTTTGTGCTCAGCACATCATTGCGTGGTCAGAGGGGGGTAGTATTTTTGTTGGAATCTGAATAATTATCTCAAGCCTCTTTCTTTTCATTCAAAAAGAACGGTTGCCCTGTCTCCCTGTTTTCTGACAGCATTATTCAGATGAGTTCTGCATTGCAGTCTGAGTCATGTTTACTGACCAAAGCCGCAGTGTGAAATCCACAATAATTGCTCTCCACAACTCCCCTGGCATTCCCTGGCACATTGTGTTGTTCTGCTCAGTTCAAGCAGGAAGTCTAACTGAGATAGAGTTTTCCAAAAATAAATTAAGTAAATCCTG
>JAPQRN010000016.1:0-18472 GCA_037367275.1 Coranthus polyacanthus
GTGTGTGTGTGTGTGTGTGTGTGTGTGCGTGCGTGCGTGTGTGTGTGTGTGTGTGTGTGTGTGTGTGTGTGTGTGTGCGCGCTCTGAGAGGCTAAGAGAGAATATCTTTGACTGTTTAGCTGAGGTGTCATCCCATCCTTGTCCTTGTGACTCTCCTATTGGTGGTGGGGTTAAAATATCCCATATGGAGTCTTGATGTCGTACCCCCCACCATGCTTACATGGCACCTCTCCTCCTTTTTTTGGGTGCAGTCGGATGGGGGAGCACGGGCTACGTCATGCGAGGCAAAAGTGTCCCTGTGGATGGGAATACTCCCACGTTGATTACGCTATTAGCTGTGGGAAGAAACGTATTATTCTCTAAAACTGCATAGCCTCAATAGAGAGTGAGCCGTGGAATCATTAGGAAACTGTCTCATCATGTTGACTCCAGAGATTTCACCTGGTGTCCTCAGGCGGGTTTCTTCAGCCATCATCACCCTCAGTAAGTGTTCGATCTGTTCGGTAACGATGCATGTTTTCCATGGCAACAAACCGCTTAGAAAGAATGACAAAGCCGAGTGTTCGCCATTTCCTCATTATGACATAGAGACAGTTTGGGTGTGTAGGTAATTATGGATATTACATTACATTGAGCAGTTTAGAAACCTCCTACCTGCTCCAAACAAACATTTAAAGAATCATGAGGCTGTCGAGGGAGACATTACCCAAGTGGGTAGTGGGCAGCGTTTCATTATCCATCTGTTTCTTCATTTCTTTCTCTTTGCTGCTGCTGACACGAATTCATCATCTTTAAACTGTGTGTCTGTCTTTTAAAGAAATAATGATGGAGCACAACAGGGAGGAATAATCCATTCTTCTTTGATTACAGTGACACAATTCGCTTACACACACATGCGCTTTGGTCTCCTGAGCCATCATAAAATGCTTACAAGTCCGATCAGGCCCTCTCTTGCCCCCTGGGCTTCCTTCCGTTTTTCCGTGACCTTCACCATGGCAACGCTCAGAGTCATGTATGATACACCATGTCAGCAGCGGAAACACACACACCCACATATACACATATATACAGTACATGGATGCAGCACAACACAAGGTGATAATTGCCTCCTTCACGTCTACCTCATTAATATCTACATGTGGATGATGAAGTGTTAATAAAAGCTTCAAGTTGTGTTTAAAGACTATTCCCTGCACTCTCATCTAATATATACAGTGATGTTGGCAGGTGGAGCAGAGCATCAGCAGGTTCATGCAGCACTTAGTGTTTTTATCATGTTTGTATCCGAGCCTTGTTATTATTACTAAAGCATTTCCTGATTTATTGCGTCTGCAACAAAATATTTCTTGGGTATTACTTTGATTTACAAATCCCGTAAGATGCTTTTGCCATCCATCAACTTGCTTTTAGTGTCTCATTATAAACATATTTGTTGGGATTTTATCAGCAAAACTTATTTCAGATATAAATAAGCCTGATCAAAGCAAACAGTTTGCATTTTGTTACTGAGTCAGCGTCATCTCCTTGTCTTTAATCTTAGGCATATTTACTAAATTTAATGTGCAGCACTGCCAGCAGAGCAGATAATTACCACGAGCTAACAAGCAGAGTTCAGGGGAGTGTCAGAGAGCGGGGTAAACAAGACGTCTTCAAGGCTCCGCTTCTTCTCTCTGCAGCTTCTCATTACATTACGAAACACCAACCAGGTGGCAGAAAGAAGTCAAGTTTGTCATTATTAGCAAGTGAAGCCTGCATTTAGCATTCAGCAGGCTTAGTCAGATGCGGCGTAATGAGAATAACCACCACGTACGCATTAAACCGCAACAAACACATTAAGGGTTGGTGCAAATTCAGTTTTAATTCAGACTGCTTCAACATCAAACAGCCTCTATTTCAGAAAAAAAGAAAGCAAAAAGGTGCAATAGCAGCATTACATCATAAAAAAAGAAGGTAACATTTCATATTAAGGTACATGTATCCTCTATTAAGTAGTTGTTTATTAGCATACATATTAGTAGAACAGTGACTCTTATTAATACCTTATTCTGCATGACCATGTTCTACAACTACTAGGTCGTCAAAGCTGCAGGAGCGAGAAATCAGACGCCAGCATTTGAAAAAAACACACCTTTCTTCCCTCTCATCTATGTCCAACTCAAAAGACTAAATAGAAAGATACATGACCTGACGGTGTTTCATGACGCTGTGGAAAAGTTAAGCCAAAAATATGTGATGGGAGTCGACGATGTTGCTTCTGAGATGAGACGCGGAGTAGAGCGGCAGAGCAACCTTAAAAGCGATCGGTGATTAAAGCTGCCGATCACATATCTAACCTTACTTGCGTCACGGGTTAGATTTTCTACAGCCTGTAAACAGAGTCAAGAGGAGGCGTAGAAGTGTTGTTTCCTGTTAGACCACACTTGAATTACAATTGAAAAGGGATTTCTGACCAAAGTATCACGCACTGAAGCTTTAAGTAACAGTTTTTCCACCAGTTTGGCCTAGTTGTAGAATATGGTCATGCAGAATAAGGGATTAATAGCTGATTTATAATGACTATAAATGCCACAAATAAGTATGTTAATAAGCAACTATAATGGTGAAAATGTGTACTTTATATAATGTGTTACCAAGAATTAGAATAAGAAGTGCATGAAGTCTATAATATATGACAGTAAATACAAGTTAAGTGTCAGTCAGAGGAAGTTTTAGCCAAAAAACTTATATAACCACCAGGGAAGCCTCTTATAGTGCTCCACAGAGGACACATGACAAAAACCCAATGACTGTGAGTCGTGTTGACTGCCCCCATGGCCCCGCCCGCTGCCCCCACGCTCCAGACGCGGCGAATGGAAATAACACCAATGGCTGCTCTTGATGCCACAGAGGAGGTTGAAGTTTAATGACTGGTATTCTGGCTATGTGATAAACGCCCTCCCTGATGCTCCCCGTTAATAGAATGAGGCTCGAACTGCGTCACCCAGCGGAGGGAGGGGGGGGGCGCCTCAGTTGGGAAACAGGCAAAGCGCTGCACTGAGACGGTCTTGTGGCTGATGCTGAGTATTTGTTTAGTATTAGATACAGCCTGGGCTAAGAAAACTACACCGACCTTGTGACTTCAACATATAATATCTTTTATTGCCATGGTTTTATGGCTCGCTGCTGTATTTTTGCATCATATTCATCAAGTTAATGTCAGAGGACTATATCATTTCATTATATTTTCTCGCAATATTCTCTGTGTTTCTGTTTAGTTGAGCCTCTTTGATTGTTTTTTTCTGTGGTTCACAATAAAAATTCCTGTGGCTGACAACATGTTGGGCAAATTACATTCTAAAAAGCATAAACAGCTTGTTGCCTCTGGGCCAAAGTCGCCGTTCCTCACATGATGCCTGCTGTGGTCTGTTCATTCAGTAAAAACAGCGCCACTTCCTGCACTCACTACTGAGACTGTTTGTTTTAAGAGGGTTATAATTTTGAGGGATTGTTTCCAGATAGAAATGTATCTCGCAGCGGATCTCACACGTATTTTATAAATGTAGGTCTTTTCCTGTTTAAACGTCACTAAGTGGTGCATGGAAACAGTTCACAAACAGCGGTCAGTGATGCAGTATCCTGAGGTGAAATACAGTAGATATTATACTATCTAGTGTTTCTGTGGTTCCTTTTAAAATGTATTTCACTACTAGTTTGATGTTCACTTCCACTTTTGTCGATTGCTGACTTTGAGTTTGATGTTCAGTGATTCAGATTTATTCGTGTAGGTATTTATTACTTTGACTTAGACATTCACACCTTAACACCTATTTAAATTCTAACTTTAACTAAACACAGCTCCTCATACTTTGTTTTCTAAATACGTAACGTTGTTATAGGTATTATATTCCTTCCAAACTGACTATACAGCTTTAAATAATTGTGATTTTTTTTGTAGAAATTCAACATAACAACCCTTCACAACACTACACTAGTTGACAAAAACACTTCTGAAACAGCATTATCGTGTGCATCACCTACATATCCACAGTCATTTATGACTCAACCAAGAGAAGAGAATCGTGCGATGAAGAGAAGACGGACATTTCGGTGTTTCACAAAGAACAGCTGTTTATTACAACCTCCAGAAGAAAATTCAGTCTGACTCCGCAAAGCAAGAGGCAGAAAAGGCATTTCAACACCATCATTGTTTCCAAAGCTGTAGTGTAATATCGGGTAAATCAGCAGAAGAACAAAAAAGGAAATTAGGCTGCAAATAGAAAGACAGGTAGAAAAATAGATGGAGCTGTCACGTTCACGATTACAGTCCAAACATGAGAACGGACAATAGCCATAAAAGAAGAATAAAGACTAAGAAGAGCTTAAACATTAAAGGAAAGTGATGGATAAGTTGCTGTGGTTTGCATTGACACTCATTGTTTATATTTTTCTTATCTTTTTTACCGTCTTGTGTCTTTCAGGTCCAGTCGTCCAGCGCCAAAATGGACCCTCCTCAGAGGAAAGCGAGGCACAGAGGAGGTACGACGCCTTACAGCTGCAGTGGTTGTGTTCAATAGAAGGAGGTGCAGAAGGTGTAGATTTCAGGCAGGATGATGCATGCACTCATGCATTTGTCCCCGTCGATAAAAACATTAGCAGCGAGGAGGAAAAAAAATGTTCTAACGTTACTCACAGACACAACGATGCCTCAGGCTTTTCTTCAGCACTGAACACGAACACTGAATCTTTTGTGTCAAATGTAAAGAGGCAAAAAGGAAACAGAGGAGGATGTTGTGAGACATTAGCTAATGTTTATCGAATAAACTTTTAGAAGTACTGTTTGCTAAATAATCTTCAGGTAATGTTCACTGCCCAAAACATAGTTGGAAATGTACATGATGCCTAAAAATCATCCCCTAAAACAGATATGTGCAGAAAGTTTTGAATATTATCAGAAATCCTGCCGAAACACATATGAGCTGTTTAAGTCCTGGGGTTTCTAAATGAATTAAAACAATAGATGTGTCAGTGATGTGAATAGGTGCCACATGCATGTTTTTAAAGAGACAAAAGACGCAACAGGCCGTAGTGTCTTAGTGCGTTATTATTTTTGTTTTCCAAGACATTTCCCCTATAAACTGGTGCAGAAAATTCACATATTGGTGCACGAAGGAAAATAATTTTGAGAGAATTCCCTCCAGTGTTCAAACAAAACCTACGCCCATGGCTATGATCCCCAGAAAAAATCGCTTACATTTTTTTGTAGCGTTAAAAATAGAAACAGGCACATTTAAGTTCGGGCACAAGTGAATAAAAGCTGCATATTTTAAGAGCAGTGACATCCTTGCAATTCGTAGGATGATGGAGCAGCACCAGATGCAGCAGGCTCACAAGGAGAGGGAGCGACGGACGTCGGGATCAGGTGAGGCTTAAACAAACACCCGCACCCTGCTGTGCACACACACATGCGCTTTCTTTCACGCGCGCACGGTGCTCTGGAGGCCAAACTAAACAGAGGGTTGCACAGCACACGCTCCTAGCTACACAAACATTTTAGATGAATCTGTCAACAAAAAGCACACAGTTGTCAATCTCGCCAGGAGCAAATGGATGTTTGCTCTGCTCTGTCTTTTTGGTGACAGAAGTTATCAGTATTGGGTCAGGCAGAGCACACTTCAGTTTACCTAAGCAAACAGGTGATTTCATCATTAATGAATACCACAGATTCCAGGGCCCGATACAGTAGGTTGTTATTGTCGAACAGGCTTTCCCAGTGTGGTTTGTGTTAGTGTTTCCCCTCCTAGTTTCAATCACTGCACCCCAGTCTGTGTGCCTTTATGCTTTTTACCCATGCACACATGTAAATGTTCAAGTCTGCCCCTTAAGTACACTTTCAGACTTAAACATCTCCCTTTGTCCCTGTCACTGGCGATATCAATACCCCCCTGTCCCTGCAACATGCTCTACTGCCATCTCTTTCTTCCAGCTACTGTTGGGGGGAAATGCCATATGCTTTCTGACCATGGCTCAGTCATGTTGCATTCTGCTGCTTGTTCTTTTTATGATATTTTAATTCTTTCTTATTTGCTATTAGCTTCTGTTTTGGATTGCTCCTGATTTTCTCATCTTTACTTGCTTGGTTGCTCAGTTGGTTGCTTTTCATTCTTCTCACGTTTTTCTCTTTTCTGTTTTCCTTTGTTTGTTGCCCTCCTTCGTCTGCATCTCCTCTTCCTCTTCCTCTCTCTTCTGTCTGTCTCTCTCTCTCTGTCTCTCTCTCTCTTTTTGCCCGTCACAGTCGTTTCCACCCTCCAATATAAAGTCTCCACCCCTCCCATCCACCCAGACACTCCTCCCGAGTACAGACAGTACAGAGCTAGCACACTGCCACCTTCCTACGTCCGCGTGGCCTCCTCTTCTCCCCCCTCCTCCTCCTCTCCTGCTCAGGAGAAAGAGGGAGTGGGAGTTGCTAGGGACAAGGCCCAGCTCTCCTCGCAGCTCTCCACCTCGCTGGCCTCAGCCTTTTCCCCAGTCCAGGCAGGAGTGACCACCCAGGGCCGACAGGTCCGTCAGATTCCCCTCTCTCCTCCCACAGCAGCCCGCCACCTACACCTTCAACAGCAGCAGCAACAAGAAATCATGCTCCCCCCTAAACATGGCACCTGGTCTGCCTCCCATTTGCAGCAAATGTACGCCCAGTTGCCCCCTTCCTCTTCCCCTCCAGTTATGATGGCCATGCCTGTGAAGCAGGGCTTGCCCCCGCAGCCTGTGCTCCCAGTGGCTCACCCACTCCCACCTGTGAGGATGAAGCCCCCACCGCTTGACCCGAGCGGTGTGGCCGGCCCTCCTCACCAGTACCCCCAGCACCACCAGCCCCACCCTCACTCTAACGGCCAGCCAGACGATTCCTCCTACTCCCCTCATTCTCAGCATCTGCCACTCACCCCGCAGTACTGCGAGGCCGTCCCCCTGCCCCCTCTGATAGGTCAGCCAGCTCCAGGCCCCGCCCCCAGCCAGCCCCAGTACCCATCCACCTTCCACCCTCAGCAGCAACAGCATCAGCAACAACAACAGCAGCAGGTGTACCACCAGCAGGCCCAGCCCCCCACCACCACCACTTCCTCCTCCTCCTCCTCCTCCTCGCCCCCCTCTTACACTGCCATGTCTGACGGGGGTTCGCCCAAGAAGACCCCCTCCCCAGTCCCCCAGCAGGCCCCCATGGCCAGCAGCAGTAAGTATGAGGAGGAGAGAGGAGGAGGGAGTTTCTCAGCAGAGGGATGTTACATGTGGTCTATGTATGTGCGTGAGCGTGTACAGTAAGTGTGGATGTGTGTCAGCAGGGTTATTATACTTAAAAAACTAAAACTAAAAGTAGCAGTGAACAATTGGCATATAGACAAACATTATCATTTCTTTAACTGAAATAGAAATAAGAGAAACTTTTCAAATCCACAAAAACTAGATAAAAACAAATACAATCAACAACAAAATACAACGGTAGATAAAATCAGCTTGTTTTCCCCTTTAATGTGGACTGTGGTCAATAAACCACTTCCACCGTAATAAAAACAATCAAGCGTGAAGATGACACATTAACGGACTTTTTTACATCTTTTTCCAGCCTCTGTAAATCAGGGCTTTCTAAACTAAAACTAAATAAAACCTAAACTAAAACCAATCAGTTCCTCAAAGTAAAATGAAAACTACTCATGCACTCATAGACTAAATAAAACTAAACTGAAATCAAAAACCAAACTCAAAGGCTAAATAAAAACTAATACAATTTCAAGACTAATAATAACTCCGTGGGTCAGATATGCAAGGGAATGTATTTTGACTAACACTCCAGGGAATGCGCGCCACTCATTACGCAAGAACACGAACATGAAAATGTGTCAAATGCAGACAATGCATCAGCTGCAAAACCTGTTACAAAGTGAACAAGAAATATAGACCTTTAAACATCGTACATGTGATCCATGAGTTTTAGGAACCAATCAGTTTACTACTTGTTTGGCCAAGTATGTAGCTTTACAGGTTATTTATTTCAAACAGAAAACCAAAGAAAACCACAGTCAAGTTAAAACCATTATCATTTACTGCATGAAACCAGACATTACATTATAATAATGACTTCATTTTATGTTAATTTAACTTGTGTGATCCTCTAAAGTTGGACAGATGTTTAAAAAGGGCCACAGTAACTCAGTATAAACACACAAATTGAGACTCTGACCTAACGCATAAAATTGTGTTTACTCTCCCAACCTCAATGCACTTTTTTACACATAGTTGGCTGCTTTTGCCACAGAGTCATAGTCATAGCTTCATTCCTGAGTTCAGTCAACCTTCCAAGGGACAAAAAGGTGAGTGATTTGGTTCAGACATTAACCAGTATTTAATTCTGCCTCTCCTAGGCCCCCCTGTCTCTGCAGGTCACCCATCTATGCTTTCTGTGGCGCCTCCTCCAGCTGCAGCCCCAGCGCCCATGGCTGGTCCTCCAGCCCCTCCGCCACCGCCGGGTCCACCACCTCCGATGGCGGTGCCCCCACCCATGCCCCCACCACTGCCCACCGGTGGAGGGCCACCTGGGGGACCGCCTGGAGTCCAGCACCAGCCCTCAGGACTGGCTGCAGCACTAGCGGGAGCCAAACTACGTAAAGTACATAGGGTGAGCTTTCGTGGATGACTTCAGGGGGTGTAGTTCCAGTCTCTCTTTTACCATGATTTTATCAAACCTTATTGTTCCCGTCGTTTAATTTTTTTTTCCTTTATGGGGAAAATGAGCGCTTAATCTAAAAACCCCAGAGCCAGTAACTGAAACTCACCTTTCATGTGTCATTCAGGATGAGAGCAGTCCGCCTGGTGGTAAAAGTGACTCCAACCGGTCTAGTGGTGGCAGTGGTGGTGGTGGGGAGGGACTGATGCAGGAGATGAATGCCTTACTAGCTCGCAGGTGAAACGGCTACACAAACAAACACACGCCCTTACCTTTCACCCCAAAGTATTCATACAAAGAAATATACCTGTTCTGTTAGTCAGACTACAACATATTACACCAACGTTGTCATCACCTTCCTCATTCTTCTTTTACTTGTTTATCTGAAAAGTGAAATAAAATCTTGAATACATATCATAATCTTTCTTTACTATTTAAGTAATTATCTGTATCTTACTGTTTGCTCGTGTCCTCGTTACTGCCTCTCAAAGGAGGAAAGCTTCAGAGAAACCTGATGAAGTAAGTCGTTTGTGTTAATATTTGTCCATACCGCCAAATGTCACCAATTTTATCACTTGTATTAGTTTAATCATTTACAAATGAACCTCTTAAGACACCTCTTAAGCTGCCTGTTATGTCACTCCCTCCTGCAGGACGACTCGAGGGGGCCGGGGCAGAACTCAACAGGTAGTGAACAGCCCTTCTCCCTGATTATTGTACATTTACGACAAAAAAAAAGTCATTTAAATGTATGTAATTTCTTCTTCTATCCTTTGATAGATGCTGTGAAGAAGCCATGGGAACGATCCAACTCTGCAGAGAAGTCCTCACTTGTATCCAGGTGTGCAGATAAAGAAAAGTGTGGTCTGAATATGGTAGAGATAGAAACGCTCTAAAATTAACCACGAGGATTTAAGGAAAAAGGCTCGTCGTTTGCACTCTAGGAGTTAGGACGTGTAACAGAAGAATAGAAATCAATACGATGTGACAGTCTGTACTTATTTTTACCTGATTTTACATTCAACCGCTTCATTCTCTTGTGTTGCAGAGTGAGACCCATCGGCAGCACTAGTGAAGCAGACACAGAATTTGACAGGATGAAACAGGTACAAAATGTTGCTCCTCCAGCGCATTTGAGGATTTTGCACTTCGTAGCCACTTTTATGCACTTTGTGTCGTTGATAATTAACTCATCTGCATGTCCTGGCTTTGCAGGAAATTTTGGATGAAGTTGTACGTGAGTTGCATAAGGTGAAAGACGAAATCATTCATGGTAAGAGATTCAATGCTTCGCTGCAGTATCTAGTAGCCCGGGGGATGATTAATCTTTAATCTTGTCTACACAATAGTTTTACAACCGAGTTCTGCTAAATCCTGAATTAAAACAGCACGTTGAAGCCATAAATAAATCATACTATAGGATTTCTCTTTTTCTCATGCTTGTACAGGTCAAAAGACTTGTCGCTGCAGAAAGCTCTCTAAAATTCTGCGATCTTTATCTTGCAGCCATCAGACAAGAAATTGGCAGAATCGGTACATCCTAATCTCATCTGAGCAGCAGTAGGAGGAGAGCAAGTGGAGGAGCTGGAAGAGAATGGACATGCAGATGCACAGACATGAGGACCAAGGAATGTTCTCTCAATGTTTCTGTGACCTCTCGTTGCCAATGATGCAAGTTGCAGAGATGTTGTGCCAACATTTGAGTCTGCTGGACAGAAAAATGAAAGAAAGATACTGAGATGAGTGAGTGTGTGAGAGAAAGAGAGAGAGAAAGAAAGAAAGAAAGAAAGAAAGAGAGAAGGGATTGATGAGGAAGAAGAGCAGGAGGAAACAGAACGATGGATAAAGAAAGTGGTTAAAAAAAAAAAAAAAGGACTGATGAACTCAACAGAGGATGAAAAGTGTACTAAAAGAAGAAGTGAGGGACGGAGGAACATTTCTGCTGAGTTTGGTGTTGTGGTCCTCTCTGTGCACCTATAGACTCAGTCAGCCCAGTGTTGCAACTCTTTGTTCTCTGTTCAGTCCAAGTCTTACAAAGAAAATATTTTTGTTTTCTAAGTTTTTACTGTTTTATTATTTAAAAAAAACTGTGGTGATGATGATGCTGTTGATGACAATGAGTATTTTATTGATTGATTATAGAAGGAGAAAGGAAACTTGCACACCATTTATGTCAGCCTTTTATATTTTCTATTATTATTATTATTTCTTTGTTTAGTTTATCCCTATTTCATGACGACAAGCACAATACGGGCGAAACGGTGCCGCAGACTCACCTGCCCTAGACCGGCAGATTTTAAAAAAAAAAGAAGAAAAAAAACCAAGCTTTTTATGACCTTGTTCATACTGGTGTTGTGTGTCTAATAACCTTTTCTCTCCAGAGACAATGTTTGAAGCATAATTAGCTACTTCAATTACCTCTTTTTCCCACATCAAAGGCATAAAGCATTACAAAAAAAGTCATTGTTTTTTTTTTTTTCTCTTTTGGAAATTAATCAGGAAAGTCAACAACACACAAACAACAGTCTGCTGTACAACTCCAGTGTGACCGAGGTACAGGTTTTTCCTCTACCTGTTCAGATGTGCGAGAACAGTGAAACTTGGGGATCATTCACAAAACAGGCCCGTAACTGTAAATGTGCCACCTGGTTTTACCTAGATATAAAACAGTGTAGTACTATCTATGTCTATTAGTCATTCTATGCTTTGTGAACCTCCTCAAGTATGCATGAAACCCCCCCATCTCTATGAATTAGTTTTTCATTTGGTTTGGAAAAAAAAAAAAAAAAAAAAGATTAAAAAATACAAACGGTGGTACATTTATTATAGTGGTTTGTTTCCATGAAGATTCCCCCCCGTTCTATATACGAGATGTTGAACTTGATAATGATAGCGATGTGAAAAAAGAAAGGGGGTTTGCTCTGGCAATATGCAGATATTACCTAGATATGGATGTGCAGAAAGCGTTCATTAGGCCTATGTGATGGTAGCTAAATGTGTCTTTGCAGGAAGGATTTGGTTGGATATCAGTTGGTGCATTCTTTCCACTCTGTCCGCTCTCAACTACGTTCTGATTTTAAAGCTGGAAGTAAATTCATTCGAACAAAACAATAACTGTGTCAACCATTAAGGCGGTATCTCTGTCTGTGTGTGTCTGTGTGGGTGTTCACTTACCATCTCAAATCATGTCCCCTGTGTCTTGTGTGGAATGTTTAAATAAGTCTCGCCCTCAAGGCATCTTTTTTACGTTGAGTTTAAATAGAGAAAGGTCAACAACTGATCAGAAAACAGACGGGGGGAAGGCAACTCATCCACAAACTGATTCTTTAGTAGTGTCTTCTCATAAAAGATCTTTTACTTTTTTTTTCTTTTTTTTTTTTTATACTTATAAACAACAGAAATCATGCTATGACAAAAAAAAACCATTAAGTCTTATGCACAACAAGTGGACAAAACAACAGAAACACCTTGCAATATAATAACCATCAAGTTAGGCACAAAATATTTGGCCTATTTGTGCTTTTTTGTGTTGCTTTAAATACAACAGAAAAATGGTGTCAAGTATTCATATTATTATATTCCACCTTTGTGCTTGTGAAATTGTGACTCTCAGAATTGCTGTTGCGTGATTTGTGAAATGGGACAGTCCCAAAACTCAACAAAAATCACATGAATTGAAGGAAACCGAACATCAAAAAAACACATAATGGGATATTTGTCCTTCATAAAACCCTCAAAAAACACTGAACACAATGAGAATGATCTTGAAGGAAACTGACATTATACTGTGTTGTTGTTATTTTGTCCACTCCCTGTATATTTATGTATGTAATCAAGTGGTTTACACACTTTACAGCGAGATGAAGCTGCGTACAAGCAGAATGGGCGTCACTGAAGAAAAGGCTCCTCTTACTGAAAGGTAAGTTTCAATGCTCATTTTCCACTTCAGCTCTGTTCTGCACGATGGATGTGAAATTGTATTAGGTAATCTGAGAGGCTTTGTGCGCCATTCTTAAAGAGGCCTGACGTAACGCTTATGGGCAGAAGAAGGAAAGGACGTTTTACAGAAGCAGCGGTGAATCCCATGAGAATGTTTTTGACCTTTGCCGTATGGAAATTTTCTGTTGAATACTAGTTATTGTCTCAAATCGAAGATAAGAAACTATTCTGTTATCGTTTGGCCCTTCTTTGTGTATAAAAAAGATAACCTTTGTATTTCAGTGACAGGCCAGCTCAGATAAACAAATAAATAATGAGTTTTCTTCCAGTTTAAATGAACTCCGTGTGCACGTATGCGGCTGAAATGTGCACATTGATTTTCCATCTGTTGACTCGGGTCCAGGATTGATTGAAGATGACCACTGAACGCTACAGTTTAAACATTTAAACCAGAGAATATAATGACATTTCATCGCGGTCCACAGGGAACTACAAGTGAAATTCACATTCCGGTGTAAAGAGAATATAAATCAGTCACAGATCTATCTATCCCTGCTTGCTTAGCTTGTACTGCCGTTTGATTCTGGCATAGGGGCCGATGCTGTCGTCGAACACAAAGTCCCATAGTACCCGGGTCCAGGAAGTGTGCTGAGGCAGGGAGTCGTAATACTCGGCTGCAATTTGCTTGACCTGGCAACAAAAGAAAAGAGGTCGCATCTAAATGAGGACCATGTAAGAGCGTGCAAAATACATTTAACATGCAGATGTAAAGTGTCAGGTCACTTAGGGGCTTCGTGGAGTCAGACAAAAGTTTGATTCAACATGACACTTTACAGTCAGACACAGAGGCTGATAGAAGCAGACATTTTACTGCTTTGTTGACCATGAACAGCTTGGTATCTACACAAAAGCCTCATACTTTGTGCCCGCCCCAAGGCATATTTCTGATACAGTAGTAAATGCAGGCTTTTCACAGAGTTAGGTGTAACACTGGTGGAAAAGTTTGATTAGATTAATCCACTTCTGCTTAAGTCCAGGATCATATTTTTGTTTTATTCCAACATATTTTACTGATAGAGAGAAAGAGCAAATTCAGATAGTTATCCTGAGTTAAAAGGGTAACATTCCTTCTATTAACTATAAAATCGGCTAATAAACTTAGAGTTTCTCAAGACAGTCATCTGCGCCAGCGAGGGCAGCGTGATACGGCCAGAAAACGCCATTCGTCTCTACAGGAACTCTTTAATCGATATGGCAAATTAGTGCAATATCAACAACAACAAAAAGCAGTACTTGTGAGGGTGTCATTGTGCATAATTTTAAATAAAATAAAGTGCAACTGGTGGGCAACGACTGCAGAAACGTATTCCCAGTGAATGTATTAAAACGAACAATCAGGTTGTATTTTGGGTTTTTGGTGAGGGAGTAAAATCAGAAGAAGCACTGATCTCGGTTCTGCAATTAAGGCATTTTTGCATGACTTTCAAAAAGCAAAACATGATTAACAAAGCAAATACCTTGCTTTTCAGCAAATCTATTCATGCTCAGATGGTGTTGGAGAGGCAGTGGTTAATCAGTTACAAAGCCTGTTCTTTCATCTGATAAATATTTGCAGTTGATAGTGTTGTTACTACAATAGAAAAAAAACACTTTTTGTTTAGTGTCTGAAAGACAGGAGAGGCCTGTCTTATCAGCACACACCTGATAGTGATGTCAGTGTTATAACGTGTCCTCATTCTTAACCAGTTGACTAATAATAGGCCTGGAAAAAAAACACCTGCCAGAAAAGATAGGATCATTTATCATAGTAAAGCCGTCTCACCTGAGGTAGTTTACTGCCAGGTATGCTTGGGAAGTCATGGTGCTCCATGTGATATCCAACGTTGAATGTGATCCAGTTCAGTGGTCCATAGTAGGAATATGTCTCGTGTCCCTTTAGAAACATGTAATGCTCAGCTATGAAATGTCCAGATATAGGATGCAGTCCCATACACAGGACAGATCCTGCGATGAGGTAAACAATGGGCTTCACCCCCCAAAGATAGAAGATAATTAAGTCTACTGTGAGCTGAACAACTGCATTCTGGACCTCCAGCAGACACACTGGTTTAGGATTGACCACCAAGGGGCGCAGGGCGTAGAAAAGGGGCTGGAGAAAGAGCCAGAGCACCTTCCTGGCCGGGGTGCAAAAGAACCATCCCTCAAAGTCTGTCGGGATGTCGACATCCAGCTTGTCCCCTCCCAGATACCGATGGTGGTCCACGTGATACTTCTTGAAGGAAGCGGAGTAAGGCACCCCAATGGGCAGGTTGGCCCACATGGCAAACCAGCGGTTCCACTTTGCTAGCTTGTTGCCAAAGGCCACGTTGTGAGAGATGTCATGAATAGCCAGGGTCAAGGAGTGGTTAATGCAGCCACCAAAGGCATAGGCCCAGAAGAAGATCCACTTCCAGGAGAGGTTATGGACCAGGTAGCAAGCCAGGAGCTGGGTCAGGACCATGCCTGATACCACCCACTTCAGCTGTGGATCTGGACCCATCAATGACTTGATCTCTGGATATTTGGCTGAGGAGATAAGAAGTAGGCAGGGAGGAATAGAAGAGGTCAGAAAAGAAAAAGTATAAGTATGAGCTCAAAGTGGAAGTGAACCAAATAAACACAGGAAAAGTCAACAGACGTGTAGGGGAAGAGGGAAGAGCACATTCTGTTGGTTTGTCTTAATAATTATGCAGAATGTCAACAAAGGAAAATATCTATCAATCTATCAATATTGGCATAATTTGGCTCTGATAGAGGCTGGTGGCTACTATCTGGCTTCTCAACAGGAATCACCGACTCTGAGGGAAAACAACAGCTCAACAAATACAAATTGCAACAAGAATTGCTTACATTTTTTACAGTTTGATGTTCAGTTCCAGATTTATTTATTGATTCATTCATTTTGGTATTTATTACTTTGACTTGGATGTCACCTCAATTTAAAATGTATGTGAATGAATATTTCAGCTCATCACAGTCTTATACTCTGTTTCCCAAAGAACATCAGTATGCTGTTGGGTATAAGCCCTTCTCTTGGGAAGCGTGTGCTGACAAAAGTCATATTTAATTGGCAGAGGTGTTGTTTAGCTAAGGGACACGAAACACAAGGAAATACGAGGGAGTGGTTCAAAAACAGCCACTCTTACAAATAGAGGTAGGTGTTTTTTATGACATTTACAATACAATCTTTTCATTAAGGCAAACAGGTCCTGATTTGTTAAATAGGTCACAGTGCAATATGTATGACTAACATAAAAAGGGTTTTGGAGCCAATACGTCCGAAGGGGTTTTAACCTGATGAACCATCTACCCAAATCTCCTGTAACCACTTTTTACTATCCTGACCGGTGCAGGAGAGCTGCAGGAGCGTACAGTACCCCATCAGGCGTTAGATGAAAGATAGCCATGCGCCATCACATGATGGCACATGCAAATCTGGTCTGTGTTAGCTTTGTGTAATGTCTTCATGCAAAATGGGTTCACCTCAGTAACGACACTTTAAAGAACAGACTCGGGTAGGTCTCCTCTGTAAAGACCAAGCCCTCTTTATTCAGTTAAAGTTTAGCCAAAAGGAATTCTCTGCTGCTCGCCTACAGTCAGTCATCCAGCAGATATAAAAGAATCATTTTCTACATAGGCTTCAAATATGTGCTTCTTACCTTCTCATGGGTCATTTGCTGCTGCTATTTATGGCCATGTTTATATGCAGCTCCCGTGCTGCAGCCCACCCAAAGGGGACGGAGTTAAATCAATAAGTAGATATCATAAAAGAAATGGTTTAAACGGCTCTAGTTACCGCGCAGAACGCGCAGTGCAGCCACCACTGGATTTCGACTTCGCCATATCAGAGAGAAATTTCCTCATGTTAATGTCAGCTTTAAGGTATCGGCTAACATGATTTCCAGTTCAATCACAAATACAAGCAACAGTTGATGCATTGATGCCAAATTTCAAGCATAAAGCACAGCGACCAATCCCACACGTGACCTGGCACACTACTACTTTAATGACGAATCCTTTGAATAGGATATTATAAAGGTTTATGACACTGTGTTGGAGATGTGCCAAACAAGGTGTTTCTTTGATAAAAACCTCTCGCCAACGTAAAGAAACCTCACGATAATCTAAAGGACAATGTGAAGGAGGTGAAGGGCATGATCTCTGACACCTGCATCCCTCTGTTTCCTCCCTTGGGGCAGGGCGTGGGATAATTAAAAACTAAATTCTTTAATAATTCAAGGCTCACCGGTGTCAAACAACCCATCACCTTCTAGATGTTTCGTTCACACCAGAGCAACCATGCAAGTAGCGGACAAAACCAGGATAAAATATACATCAACAGGTCGAGATCGCGTTACACTAAACGTTTTTCTTATTCTATTACACGATAAATCAGATAACCAAAGTTGAGGATTTCCAATGCCGATTTGATTTAATTTAAATAATTTACTCTAACAATAAGGATCAGACAGTTTATATGAATCTAAAACAGGGCAGGAGATGTGGTTCGAGGCAGATTAGTGACTGAAGGTTTGTCTTTTAGAGGTCATCCCCGGCCGACGGACGCTCACAATGCCTTTCTTCTCACTTCATGCATAGCATTGTATCTGTGTTTGTCATGAGCAGAGAGTGTGTCTTGTTACCTAGACAGCCCAGGGGCCCTGTCAACTGCACCTGCCATCAATATGCTGTTACAGACTCACAAGTCAGAGAATGAGATGACAGAAAGGCATAGGTTTACACACAAAAAAAAGATTAAGGTTAAGGTTAAATCTTTTTGTGCCATTTCCAGGCAAAGTCGAATTCGTCTTCTTAATCTTCACATGCAGTAGCCACTCGAGCGAGACTGAAAAGTGCCATTTCTTTCAAACCTATCTGAGCATCCGTACTTTAACATCATGCCTTTTGCACTAACAGGAGGAATGTCACAAGGTGCATCTTCTGGTTTTTTTCTTTTTGTTTTTTGTTTTTTTTTTTGCTGCATGTATCCTAGTCCCTCTCATTTGAAGAAGAAACTGCTTTGCTTAGAAAATGAAAAAGTTGGAGGAAAGGAGTGAAATGCACTGCATTGTGGTCGGAGCAGCCATGAATGTAAGAAGTTTGTGAGTTTTTTTAGGTTGCATTGCTTAATTCTAAATGCATTTTGTTCACGTTTCAACTTCAAACTCTGCCCCTGAAACTTAAATTAACCTCTCCGCATTTACTTCTACGTGTACTTAATAGAAACTTGTGATTAAAAAGCGTGTTTTTCCTGAGTGGCATGCTTTCTCCGCTTTCCCCTGCATCCACTGTGGACTGATAACTCGTTAAGCAGCAGCTAGTAAACAGGTTTAACCGGATACGATTTTATATGAAGGCTATAGTCAGAGAGAAAAAAAAAAAAACAACAAAACTCACGCTTCAAGCTGTCACTAACAAGAACTTAAACTCAACAGACTCCTCACCGATGAGGAAGATGGTGTTTCATTTTCTAAAAGTTCTTACCAAGTATTTCTTTTCTCCTTGAGGTGTGCGGCTGGTCATTGTAGACCCATTCAAAGTCGCCTCGTCCACCTGTCTTCCCCATGTCTCTCCTTTCTGTGTGTGAGACAACTGGCTCTGTGGCGTTATGTGTGTCATCAAGCCCTCGCAGTATCGGGACACACCCACTCACACAGGTTGATGGCTGAAGGTGTAAGGTGTGATCGCAAGCCCCTCCCCTCAGAGCGAGTCCCTCCAAAAAAAAAAAAAAAAAAATCATCATAGGTTAAAGGTAAATGTAGCCTATAGGGTGATCTGCCTGTTTCCTTTGTTTGCGCCCCC
>JAPQRN010000016.1:18572-28682 GCA_037367275.1 Coranthus polyacanthus
AGCAGCAGCAGCAGCAGCAGGAGGAGGAAGTGGAGGTGGAGGAGGAAAAAAAAGTTGTGGTAGAGAGCAGCCAGCCAGATATGTCTCCAAGTCTGCTGAAGGAGGAGGAGAAAGTCCCAGAGCTGGATGTGATCAAGCTGTTCACTCAGACGGTAGAGACCCAGCCGCGGGCTAGCCTGTATGACCAGCTGAAGGAGGAGCCCGAGGCCCTCACGCTGCTGGCCCCAGCTGCCGGAGACACAATCATCTCCCTCGACTTCAGCTGCCCTGGTTCGTGGCTTTAGAAAAAATACTTTCTACGGTTAAAGCGGTGACTATATCCAGACCAATAAACAGTCTAACATTCTCTACTCTTGTACAGACTCTGAGATTCAGCTGCTGAAAGACGTCCCCCTCTACAATGACGTGATGCTTCCTTCTACCAGTGACAAGCTGGCTCTGCCTCTGTCCCCTCTGCCACCCAGCGAGCCTCTCCATGTCACTGCCACCACCTCCGAGTGTGCAAAGGCTGAGAGCTACACTCCAGCCCCACTACACTCCACTACAGCGACCAGCCACAACCCCACAGAGGTAGGACCAAGTGCAATCCAGATGTGATAATAACCTTTTTCTACTTTGTAATATGTACTGGAGACAGAACTTGACTTCTGTCTTCTGACTTCCTGTTTAGACTGATAGTCCACTGGACTTTTGCCTCCCCATGGACTCAGATTTGAGCTCAGATTTCAAACTAGACTTGGTGGAGAAGTTATTTGCCATTGATACTCAACCCAAGACCCCCTTCACCACACAGGTATTTATGACAGAAGACAGATAGGGTGGATTAAACTTCTACATTTATGTGAAAAAACGTATTAACCACATTATGTTGTTTATTATTGTTGCATTATTTGGTATTGTACAGCAGAATGTCTTGGAGAATATTGTGGGTTATTTTCTTGTAAATTTCTGATTTACCGCTTTAATCTCAGAGTTTTGTCTCATAAATATTACCCTACTCCTCTGGCTCCTTCATTCTTTTTTTAAACCTACAATGGCCCTAATACACTGTAATAGAAAGTTTATATTGAGTTTTTAAAAATCTTTTTAATAATGTTCTGATTCATTCATGTTTTTTCCCCTTCTGTAAAGGTGATGGAAGACCTAGATCTGGAGATGTTGGCTCCATACATCCCGATGGATGACGACTTCCAGCTGCACAGTCTGACCCCAGCGGAGCCTCTGTCTTGTGGACCAGTCAAATCTCTCGAGAGCTCTCCTGTCCACGTCACGCAGGAAGTTCACAGCTATCCAAGCTCCCCCTTCAGCTCAGCAGACAGTCGCACAGCTTCCCCAGCACCACCTGAAACTGTAAATGCCCCTCATCTTGCCACCATCATTTCTAAGAGGTAACTTCTCAAAAAAAATGCACCACGGTTTTCTGTACTTGACATTTAGGTTTCACTACTTATACATCTCCGTTGTTCTGCTGCAGGACCCCACAGTTGGACAAGGAAGTCTCGCTCCGGACCCTGGCAGCTCAGAATGCACAGCGTAAGAGGAAACTGGGAGAACTAAAAGACATGATTGGACAAGTAAGTCCTTTGCATTATTGCTTTGATTAAAGTGATGCTTACTCTATAGATGGGGTGTTAAAGTGTGTAATTGTAATGCTGTTCCCAGGGAGCTTTGACCCAGGAACCGCTGAAAAAGCTGAAGGCGTCAGAGTCTGCAACAACCGAGGGAGTCACCCACAGGACCATACTTCTGCTGCCTTCAGGTGAATAAACAAAGCCTTTGATTTAAAAAAAACTAGAGATGCACTGATCAACTGGCCAGTTTTCAGCTTAATCAGCCTTGAGCAGTGAGCGGCAAATCAGCCTCAGTTATATCGAACTCTGTGCCCGTCGCGGTGGTTCATGTCAAATGACGAAAAAGAGTAACATCACATCCGCAGAGAAGACACAAAGAGCACATTTATTAGAGGTGACTTGCCAAGTGACATGAACATTACACATCTCTGTGGTAGTAGTGCCAGGCTGCCAAATGAAGCATTGCGTAATCGCTCTTCTGTTACTGCTACAGTGTTTACATAGTAGTAACATGTTCGACAAGAAGGGCACTACGAGAGCACACGCCTCCAGCAAGTTGACTAATTCAAACAAACCCTTCATCAAAAAAAAACACTGTCCTGTAACATGGAGGACTTTATTTTTAGATTTATTTGAGAGAGAGAAGATCTATAACCTGGTGCAGTTTTGAAGAAAGTAAGTTACTTAATAGTCAAGAGTTTAATTTACTATTAAAGAAAAGTTAGAAAATCATAGTTGTCTGTTCTGTCAAAGTTTTGAGAAAGAAATCTGAATCAGCAGGTCAGACTTCTGCATGGCTGATATTTAGCTGCTGTGTTAGAGGTTGTTGCCTATTATTATACTGTATATAATGAAGATTTCTTTGTTTCCCTGGTACAAACGGGGGATAAATAACATTTTAAATATCTGTATCGGCTTAGAATTTCACAATTCTACATCCCTACAATCAGTGCATCTCTACTTAATGCATAAAAAAACCCCCACCCCTCTGAAGTAACGTGTTCTTTCAGAAATGGCGAGTCGTTTGCTGGGAAGCACATCGGAGGGCACCAGTTCCCCCTTCACCCTGCCCCAGCTGACCCGTTACGACTGCGAGGTCAACGCTCCGTTGCAGGGTCGTCAGTACCTGCTGCAGGGGGAGGAGCTGCTGCGCGCTCTTGACCACGTTAACTGAGTCATTGCTTAGCCCGCTCACTGCTGGACTAGACTGGACACTACAGTTTCTCCCCCCCTCCCTCCCTCCCTCACACTGTCACTGTCTCTCTGACGACCCCTCCTCACCCCACTGCCCCTTATTTATGTATCTGTATGAGTTTGATTATAGTTTGGCTGCTGTTTGTGCACATCATGTGATATCTGCAGCATTCCACTGTGACAAACACCATAGCAGCATCTGGTTTTTGGTGCAAGGGATTCAGGCATCAAGAGATGTCCAATTACTGTTTTTTGTTTTGTTCTTCTCTCTTCTGGGGAGTCTCTCAGCACACGGCGCCTCGACAGATGACCAGTTTCCAGCAGGTCACCACAGAACCTGGCGCTACTGCCAGCAGTGTATTGTAAGCTTCAGTCGCACAATTTATATTTTCTTAAAAAGAAAAATATTACCAGCAATATATATTAAGCCTTTTTAAAGTAGTTTTAATGGGATTTGAACAATGTTTTATTTTTCCTCCCATACTTGTATGTTGTAGTACTCGTACCTAACAAGATGTCTTTAGTCCAGAAGTATGAACATATTGTTTAAACCTAATATGGTTTGAATGTTATCTCCATTTAATAGCTGTCAGTCTTTGAGGTAAATACATTTAATTGTGTAGCAGTCCAGGACATGTCACTTAATTACTTTACTGTAAGTGTGTGTTACTGTACATATACCAGGGAAATTTTAATTGACTCAGTTTGGCTTCTCACCGCTTTCTTACTCTCAAAATGAAATCTGAGAGGACTCACCTTTCGTTCTTCTACTCATCATGGATTGGCATTCTAACATAACGTGAACTATGTTTTTTTGTTTGTTGCTTTTTCCTGTATGTGGCATACTCAGAACTGTTTAAATAAGTGGGATCTCAGCAATTCATACTCTTCATTTACTTGTGTGATGATTGTCATCGTAGTAGCACTTCTGAGTTGTCTGACTTGTTTGCTCAGTTAATGGTAGTCGGTTTAACACCAGTGATCCATGTCATATTGTTGGGTCTATCATGCTTCCTGTTGCAGTCTAACATTAAAAGGCTTTATTGAAAAATTTTGCAATTGTTTTGGATCTAATTAAGTACTACTTCACATGCATAACATTCACAATACAAACATACCATTGACTGGCGTTCATTTGAGAGTATCAAAGCATTCCTGTAAATTCCTTGCAAGAAAAAATAATTTGAAGCCAGTCAATGAAGAGATGAGTGAACACTTACACCTTTTATTGAAGCTGTCTAACTGTCGTTTCTTAATGCCTTACAATGAAAAACATAATCTCAGGTGTAAAATAAGTCTTAAGTTAAAAAACACAATCCTCTTTGTTCATGGCTCATCCATCCACAAGTATGTTATTCTGTCCAAAGTCAGTGTCAGGTTTCACAGTTTACTTCTCACGTACAGACGTACATGAACTACAAACACAGAAGACGGCCTGTCCATGAGGTCGACAGGATGCGTAGAAAGGAAGCCACTTCGGCTTTACTCCGTGTACTCAGGAGTCATTTGAAGTCGGAGTAATTTGTTTCCTCTCTGCACCACCATTGTTATTTTGTCGCTACTGCGGACGGCCTGGTAGATCTCCTCTGAGGTGTTCACTTTTGTCCCATTGATCTCCACCACAATGTCTCCTGGTAACATGCCAGCTCTGAAACAAGTAGGACAGTCCTGAAGGTTAATGGAAGTTTATTCAGGATTCCCACATATTTTCACAGACAAAATTTCCAAACGTTTCAGTGTCTTTTCAAGGGTCAATGATTTAATTTCCAGGACGGTTAAATGGCAACCTTTTACAGTCTGTTATTTTTATATTCACTTTTTATACCTCGCCCTTCATTACTGAAATACCTTTACAGGCACTGAAGAGAAGGTTTCATCAAGCTAGTAAGCAAGTATAATCAGATTTTACTGCCTTTTATCGTCCCCTATTTATTGTACATGCTACATTAATGACCTACTGTACTAACTGCTGACATAACATGACAGAGTTTGTTCTGGACAATTTCTTTTTGGTTCGGTTTTGTTTCTTTAGCAGGGACAGTGCACATGAATAATACATGTAAATGCTCCAAGAGGTTAGATTTCATCTGTAGTCCTTAAACAGGTGTTACAGAGTCACCTTTTCTGCACATTTCTACACATATTAAATTCATAATTAATGGTGTGTACATTCAAAATGTGTATTTAGGTCAGTACCATGCCTGCTGCAAGACATTACATTAAACCTTTTCCTAATTCTCCAGTTAGTTCTGCATGTCTGTTCTTTTCTCATACGTCCGACATCCTTGGCCTGCTTACCTGTCGGCTGGGGATCCCATGATCACTCTGTGGATCAGGATGCCGTGTGTGACATCTGGGAACATCGGATCTCTCATCTTCAACTCAGCAATAATACTGGAGTAAAAAGGCAGAAGAAGAACATGGTATTTTGCACATGGTGCCAGAGCTCGTGCAACTGCATCAGAATTGGTCAAATATTTACCTCTGCGTCAGTGTCAGCATCATTACACCAATGTATCGCCGCTTATTCTCTGACCCACCCAACCAGGAGTCTTGGAGAACGGGGACAAAAGGAGAGCGTGTGAGAAAAATCATCAAATCTTTTCACAAACAAAATAAAGTCCTCTCTTTTATTCATAGTCTGTCCTTACTTTTTCTTCTTGCTGCCTGGTCAAGGAAGAGTCTCAGGCGGTCAGATGGGATGGCAAAGGAGATCCCTGCAGTGACCTTCATGGTGTTTATACCAATGACTTCACCATCCTGATTAGAGGAGACAGAAGGGATTCAGTTAAGGAAAGGTTCAAGGTAAAACAAATGTGTTGCATGTGTTGATAAAAAATGTACTTGGTCTGCAAAGTCTAGTAATGCTGAGCAGTGAAACATTGGGCGTCTTGCAAGATTCACTAAAACTAACAAATTGTTATTTAAGTGATTTAGGAGAACTTCTGTTGGTTTTTGCATCACGTGCATTTAGTTTGATGTACTTCTAACCTACGTTTTTCCCCAAATTATTGTGTATTTTATTACTTTGAAGAAAATTTGAGTCTGAAAACCATATACTCTTGATAATTTGTTGACATTCTGTTAGACACAGCTGGTGGCATTCATCACGTTTATGTGGGACAGTCCTGAACTCTCCTACAGTTTTCTGAAATCATGCAAGCCCAGTGTACTAAAAAAAGAGGAAGTTCAAACACAGAAGTACATCACCTCCACAATTAGTATGTCCTCACTGGGATCACACTTCTCAACAATGTCCCATTTTAATTGTGATTTTCTCTATAAATATACAATATATACATATACACACACTTTTCACTGCAGTTAATAAATAGATGTAACAACTGACAAAAGCTGAGGAATGCACTTTGTACAAAAAAAACATGAAGGTGATTCCATGCAAGTACATTTAACACACGCTGTTCATTTTTCCTGTTCGTGTTTCCACCAGTCTTAACAGGTTTGGTGACATTTGTGATGATCAACATTTACACAGAATCACTGACTCACCAGATTAATCAGGGGACCTCCAGAATTTCCAAACTGCGAAAAACATAATATGACACATTTCTGAGTCACAGTAAATCCACGCCAGATATTTTATGATTCAAAACTGCATCGCATTTAATAGAAAAATTTAAAAATACTCACGTCAATGGCAGCATCAGTCTGAATGTAGTCCATGTTGGAGTTAGACAGGCCCAGCTCTTTACTGCCTCTCTGCGCTGAGCTGACGATTCCTGACGTGATTGTGTTTCGTAGAGCAAACGGGCTTCCCATGGCAACCACAAACTCTCCTTGTCGGATATCAGATGACCGTCCAAGGGTGAGCGTGGGCAAAGGATTCTGTGAGTCAGGAAACGTGAACAAAGACAAAGCAGTACATTCAGCAGTACATTCTCTCGGCACATTGCAACAAAGCGACTCGAACACAAAGATCTTTTCATAACAAATCAGTGGCCTCGTTTTATACTCTTATTGAGTCATTTCCATTTGTTTTCCTTTTCTGAACCCGTCTATTAACTGATTATCAGCATGATGAGAGCCAGTAGAGGCCCAGACATGACTGCAGTCTGTCGCTGACCTGTGCAGTGATTTTGATGGTGGCGATGTCGGCCGCTGGATCAACATCTTGCACCGTGGCATGGTACGTCTCTCCATTGGTGAGCTTGACACGGACACCTCTCTTGTTGGCTACGACATGGGCATTTGTGACAATGAGGCCATCACTGCTGATGATGAAACCAGAGCCGTTTGAAACTGGGACTTCTCTTCCTGAAAACGGGTGCCTTTAAAATAGCAAAAACACATATTTCTCAGCCTGAGCATGAAACCTAAACCATTATTCTTGCTCTTGACTCCTAGATTAAGTATAGTTTAAGTACAGTATAGTCGTATTTAGTTTGTATGGTGTTCCTGAGCTGGAATAACACATTGCCTCTGGTTTACTGTGGGATAATGGAATTTAACAGAAATGTATGTAGAAGGTTTGTCTGATATAATGCTTAAATGGCTCAAATACTCGTGCCACAAATAAGATTAAGATAAGTTAGCATTACAGCTGTAGTGACAATACAAAACATACTAAAAAATGCACTACATACTGTAGCCAGACTGTACAACAATAAATGCAAACTGCAACATAACATCTGGGCACAATAATAAATGATACACCACGAAGAAAAATGTAAGTCACAACACCATGGGAGAAATATTAAAAGATAAAGTGTTAAAAGAATATGAAATATTGTACGTTCGTTGTGTGATATAAAATCAAGGATTTAAAATGATAAGGGACACAGAATTTAGATACAACTGATCATTTTCACCTGCGAATCCAAACTTTTGAATGAACTCACCTGCCCACGATTTCAATGTACACCACAGCTGGAGTGGATTTTTCGACAACATCTGCAATAAAGTTGTATTTATACCGGGGGCTGTCGGGTTTAAAGGGAGAGGCACACCGGGCTGACGGCAAAACGTGTTCAATAAACCACTTCCCGCCCTCTTTATCGTCCCTTTGGCTGTCCAAAAGGGCCGCACCACAGAGTCCCAAACCCACCGAGACTGACTTCAACAGATGAGAGCTGCTGCTGTCCCGTCCCCCACTTCCTCTGTCCCGAGCAGGAGCTCTCCTGTCCAGGCTGGTGTTTCCGTTTTCCGTCCTGTGGTTACATATGACCACAGAGGACACCCGGCTCGCTGACCTGTCCGCCACAGGGGTAAGTCCACGGCTGTGTCCCTGAGTGTGTCTCCTTAAGGTTGTGAGAAAACACCTACTGACAGCAGTTGCTGCCATGTTGCATCACTTCAGTCACACTGGTTCGAGGAGTTTTTAGACAGCGAAAAAACACTTTACATGTAAATATCTGCACGGTAAGAACGACGCCTTTTGTAGACCTTTTTAAACTGTTAACGATACGATGTTATTAAATAATCCAACATTTAGTGTCACCTACCCCTGACAGAAAACAGGCAACAACTTAACAGACAACCTCATCCCGGAAGTTTGTTTGCGTTCTGAGCATGCGCAGGAGTCTACGTATCCTTCTATGGTCTTGGCAGTTCAGAGGGTACTTTTCGTATTACTGCCCTCTACAGGATAAAACGAATACTAAAACACAAAGTTATATTTTTTCAGCCTGGGCCATCGTGTTTATATCCTCTTTGATTTAAGGAGGATCTTGAAGAATTCTGATAATCTCTATGATTCACTGACTCGTATTTTTTCTAAAATGAGGTCAATTAGCCGATTTTTTATTTTGTAAATACATGTTTGTAAATTAATCATCAAGTAAAAAAAAATACATTACATTTTATGTAATAATCTTACGTTGACTCAGATGTTTGTATGTGTACATCAGCTAAGAAGCTTGTTTATACGGGTCTCAGAGCATAGTTGTCCCCAGAGCGATATAAAAGAACATATCACAGAATATATCATACTGTGTATATTCTATGGTTCTGCTTGTCCCCTAGTAAGATGGCGGGGGCTTTGTTAACGCCTCGCGCTCGGGGGAAGTGACGTATTGTTTAGGAAGTGACGCAAGGTTAAAGGCGGTAGTAAAGCGAAATTTGAAATTTGCGGGCTAGCAGTTAGCGATCGAGCATACATCTCGAATTGATCATAACAAGTAGTTCGTTTCGTTTTCTCGAGAGCCATGGCGTCATATCATTATTTATTGCAACAGTCAAAACCACATTTTGAATCTCCTGCCAAGGTGTTCGCGAAGCTGAAATCCAAAGTGCAGAGAGAAGCGTACGAGCGGACCTTCGCAGACAGCGATGCGCAGCGTAGCGTTGTTGGAGAGAAACATGGACATCGTTTTCACTCGCCCCGGAGGAGAAAAGGCAGCGCCGACGAGTTTAAGGAGAATCAGAGGTTGGGAAACATTTACAGTGAAGTTCGGGCGGTAACTCTTTCGCCCATATCAAGTCCTCAAAAAAACCTCGGCTTTTCGTATTCGGACTTCAGCAGCAGACCCGACGAGGACTTCCCTCCTCTGATGGAAACGGGGCACGCTCTGAATTCAAGACATGGATACACGCCGACGAAGAGAGCTTTCTTGGAGTCAACAGCCGTGTCTTACCACCCGACAAAGACTCTCACGGAAAGGCCTCTGATCGGAGATTTGGATGGATTTAATGTGACCGACAGGCCATCGATAAAGACGCGGCCGCGTGAAAATAAGGTTAGCTGCGGGAGGAGCGTGTTCGAGGGGGAATCTGCTCCTCTCCACGACCTCACGTCTCCGGACGCGGTGTTTTCACCTGTTGCGAAGAGGCTGAGGAAGAGAAAATGGGAACAGCAGGAGTTAAACAACGCTGGCAACAGAACACACGAGATAAGCTACGAAGGCAGGTGTCAACCAAAAGAAAGGAAAAGCGCTGCTTTCATCGAGGAGAATACTTATGACAGTACCTGCACGGAGGACGCCGGGGCATGTCCACACCCCGGCGAGCCTTTGTTTGCAATTCCAGGACACACCGCGAAGACATGTGAGGCTGCTGCTTTTCTCCAAGCCACGTCTATTTGTTTACATGTATTATACAGGTTAACTTCAATGGGGTTTGTGTTTTGAGCAGGGTGCGGTGTTAGAATGTCGGAACGTCCTCCGATGTCTCCAGCCAAGATGTTCGCGTACATGAAGGAGAGGGAGAGCAAAAAGGAGCAGCTCGAAGTTCCCGAAGTCAGCAGCGCCAGGAGGGAACTGTTTGATGGGGGTGAGTGGATTTAGAAAGTGGAAAGAGAGGCAGCAAGGTAGAAAAAGACACACGTCTCCTTTTGCATTCAGTGTAGTTTTGCCTCGTTGATGTTTTAAAGTGTAATATGTTGATTTCT
>JAPQRN010000016.1:34451-48792 GCA_037367275.1 Coranthus polyacanthus
AACGGAGAAAATGTGCAGGTCATAGTGAAATAAACCCAAGTCCTGCCTCTCCATATCAGATTGACTTTTTTTATTTTAATTTGTGTGAACTGGACGTGGGACATTTCTTGCGTTTCAGACTTAAATACTGAATATTCTGCGACATGAAGCCAATACATTAAATCCACACCCATCTGAAACCTACCGGATGTGCCCTTCAAACCAAGAGAAAATGCATACATCTCACTCATAAAATAAATGGTAGACACATCAGTAGTCACAGCCACGGACTTCTCTGTTTGCATTTTCTGTATTATATTATTTGTTTATTTATTTTTTTATTTTTTTCCCCCCCGTATTTCTTATTTCACACAACTCCAACGCACCTGTTATCTGTCTAGGCGCAGAGGTTTTTAAGTATATAAAATGTGGCTACGTGGGTAAAGTTAACGTATATAAAAGCAGCGTTAACTACGGAGACGAAACTTAAAAACCACAAAATCACTGTACGCCTCGTCACGTGAGCGACGTGTCATGTGACCGCTGCGTCAGTTACCGCCTGCTCCAGCTGCCGCTCGCGACGACTGACTCTACTCAACGGAAAGCAACCAGGAAACCATGAACGCACCGTGAGTGCTTTTTTTACTCAATTTATTAGTTTCTCTTTTTTTTTTTTTGCGGTCAAACAATGTTGGCGCTCTTTACGCGACTTGTTGTTTGAGCGCGCTGTGTGTTTCTCTGTTGTCTGCTGTGATGACCTAGATAGATACATAGCTGACTGCTAACATTGGCAAAAAAAAAACAACCCAAAACAAAAACAAAGATTAGCTAACTCTTCACATCACGTTCAAACTGCGCACAAAGCAAAAATGGAGCCTTTGCTGTAAGAATAGTACTGGGGGAAAACAGTTGTTATGTGTGTACGTTATCTACCGGGTCACTTTGTTTTTGTTGTGACCCCGAGACAACCGTAAACTGCACACACTCACCTAAGGACACGTTTTGGACCCGTACGAACCTCTAACATGTATAATTTAAACTGAGGTGATTTGTTTGTTTGTGTTTTTTCCCTCCCAACAGAACGACCTTCCTTATCTCCTTGTTGTGCAGCTCGTCGGTTTGGAGTGGATACCTAGAATACGACCAGGATGTCTTGTAAGCTTTTAAAAGCCATTTCCTTTGTGTCTTTATACCTTTTTCAGAACCTGTAATTCCATGTTTTAATGTGCAGTACAAGCAGATACAGGAAGAATTCAATAAACATCAAAACTGGACAAGGCATGTGCCCAATTAGTTTAAAGACCTGCACAATTATTTGTCTCTGTAAATACTCTACTGGCTATGAGCTGCAGAAAAGCATGCTTGGCTGACTTGAGATTCATTCTGATTGGCCCACAGTATGTTTAAATATTAAATGGTTAATAAAATATTAATTGGTGCAGACAGTACCTCACCAGTTTGTCTGTAGGACCTGTAGAGTCTTCTAAAAACACTGCAAGTCACGAGGTAAAAATGGTCAAGCTGGTGCACGTTTTCTGACAGTATACTAGTTAGTGTTCAACAAGTCTGTGAATAGCGGTGTTCTATACAGGGTTCTGACAGTCATGAAAAACCTGGAAAAGTCGTGAAATTCAGGGCTGCAACTAGCGCTAAAGTTTATTTTCACTGTCGATTAATCTGCAGATTATTTTCTCTATTACTTGATTAATTGTTAGGTCTATAGAATGTCATAAAATGGTGAAAAGTTGTTTAAAAAATGACTTCCTCAAATGTCTTTTTTTTGCGTCCACAACCTAAAGACAATCAGTTTACTGTCACAGAGGAGGAAAGAAACCAGAAAACATTATGCTTTAAAAGAGAATTTGCTTTAAAAAAAAAAAAGGGGGAAAAAAATCACTCAAACCATTTATCGATTATCAAAATAGTTGATGATTCTTTTAGTCGTCGACAACTAATCAATTAATTGTTGCAGCTCTACATGAAATTAAGTAAAATCGTCAAAAGTTTTGGGAAAGTCGTGGCTGTTTTGAGACCAAAATAGGTTGCCCGTGAGATTTGTGCAGAGCTGAGGAGAAACGGTTGAGTTTTAAAAGTGAAATGTCAACTTCAGATAAATTAGAAATGGTTTGCACATATTAAAAGTAAGGCTATGGCTCAAAATAAGTGTGAATGTAGAGCGTAGTGCTACAGAATGTCTTTATTAAAATGTTGTGAAATCAGACCACATCATTTCAGAAAGGTGGGTTTTCAAGTCATCAAACATTTCAGGGAAATAAATTACATTACATTACTTTAGGAGCAGTAAATTTTATTAATTCGTGGGTGGATTTTTTTTTTTTTTTTTAACCAATCTTCAACTGTAAATCCACATTTTAAAGCTGATACAGTATTTTCTTCGAGGTTCACATATTTGTTTACATCCCTGAATTTTGTCTGTAATGAAATCCACAAAATGGGAGAGAAAACCTGTAAGATTTAGACAAGGACACTGAAGAGAAATTTTACAAATGGACTAGACCTCTGGTTTTCCTTAGGTTTGTGAAGGATTTAGGGGCTGGGAAGACTTTTTGTTGTCGTTATTTGACTAAAAACAATGCTTTTTTTGAATAATATGGGATCTGTATTGTTGCAATCCTTAGAAAATAGCTTATTAGCTTAATAGAATTTTGTCTGTAAAAATGTGCGGGAACCCTGTATATATTTATACTCTGTAGCTTAGCAGGCTGTGTCAGATTGAAGCCCCTTGTTGCCTCTTTCTTCAGAGTGCCAAAGGACTGGACTGATGTGGGTCGGGTCAGCCCTACAGAGGAGCTGGAGCTGACCTTTGCCCTGAAGCAGCAGAACATTCACCTGCTGGAGGAAACACTCAGGCTGGTGTCAGACCCTGACTCGGCACGATACGGTAGGACTGTGTCTGAAAACTACCAGCTGTCGTCCTCCTCCTAAGCAACACACTCCCCATTATTTTTAATTCTGTCCTTTTTAAATGGACTCTGACCGCTGTTGACTTTCTCTTGTTTGACCTGTTTCTATACTTAAATCCATGCTCTCATTACTTCTTTATATTTAATGGTTATGAAGTGGCAGAGGTGACTTTGTCCTCCACAGGTAAACACCTCAGCCTGGACGAAGTAGCCACTCTAGTGCGTCCATCTGAACTGACCCAGAAGGTGGTGCGTCACTGGCTGCAGAGTCATGGGATTACAAACTGCCAGACTGTTCGCACTCAGGACTTTTTACAGTGCACCATGACTGCGGAGTAAGCATATATTTATATAAGACAAATTTGTTCTGCTTGCTCAACATTTATTTTCACTTGCTCTTGACACAGATCGTGCACAGAAACATCACTTTTCATGTTCAGTTCCCACAGTGTAAATCATAAAATGGTCATGTTCTTATCTTGTGATGCACTTCCCCTCTCTGTGGTTACTGGTTGAAATCAAACTACCTTAACTGGATACTTCTGAAATCTCTGAATCTAGGTCAAGGTTGTTCAGGGACAAAAAACAGCTCACTTTACCCTTATATGCTATTGTTTTTTTCTACACCTTCACAATATGGTCCAAGAATCCGCTCAAAACAAGTATCTATACCAACTTCTGCACCGCAGATGTATTAAGAATGTATGAATAGTTTATCTGACATCAATAATTAATGCTTAAAGAATGATTAAGAGAGCAGGGAGAGTTTTTTTTTTTTTTCAGATTTTACACAGCTCGTTTACAGAAAAACATATATCATGATCCATTTTATCTAAGCCATGAAAACACAACAGCCAGGATGGTTTAATTTATAACATTTACAATATCAAATGTGATATCTCTTTGTTTTAACCTTCCTATCTTAACATTTTAACCTTAGCGTTTTACCCAACGCCATTCAGTGTTAACGTCTTAATATTTACCAACTTAAATACAAAGTTATCTACATTTTCCAAATTCCTTAAAACCACCATTTTCTGGATCTGAAATCCATTTCAACCGATACGGGTCAAATTTGAGCAACAACAGCACATTTGTAGCACCTGAACAAACATGAACAAGTTCTTCTGCACATTTTGAGTCACTTGAGAAAAAGTCATTGAATCACCGTCTAGAAAATGGCATTCGGCGTGTTTTTACTGTTGTTAAATTGGGTGCATAAGTCCATAACTTTGAAGGTGATTTGTAGACTTTCCGGCTGTGATCAGGTTTGTCTGGTTTGTGCATTAAGGGTTGCAGAGACGCTGCTTCCAGGCAGCAGATTCCACCGTTACGTCAGAGATGGCCATTCTGTGTTGAGGTCCTCGGCTCCTTATTCTGTTCATGATGAAGTTCACCAGCACCTTGACTTTGGTGAGCGTGGGTCATCTAATGTTGCATATTTGGGTTAAGGTCTGTATGATGACACCTGTTGATGGATTATTCTTCTGCATCCATAGTTGGAGGGCTTCACCGCTTACCTCCCAAAGGACAGGACCTCAGTAAAGCCTCATCCAAACGCTCTAAGGCACAGGTGCACCTGGGAGTGACTCCCTCCATCTTAAGGGCTCGCTATAACATGTCAGCAACTGATGTGGGAACAGCTCAGAACAACAGCCAGGCTGTGGCTCAGGTGTGACCCTCCCACACTATATTATTACTTAGACATGTATACTTTTACTCAAGTACTGTACTTATTTAAGGATTTCCATTTCACACAACTTTATACTCTACATGTTATATTGTACGTTTTACTCCACCACATTTGTCTGAAAGCTTTACTTACTTTTCAGATTACAACTTTTGATAGTATTCCTGTCCAGTGAAAACCATGTATCTCTATATGTGTTGATTTTGAATGTTTGTGATAACCTGAAGGATGAAATGTTCCTGTTTATGGGTTGAGTTTAGAATTATCCTCACTCCTTAAGATAAATAAACTATTTAAAAACCGCCTTGGATTCGCTGGAAAATGTATTGTCTCAAAGCTGAAAACAGGCCCGTTTCTCTGAACTTGTGAAAAGTTTTAATGACTTTTTATTGATACGTAGTTCTCACAGGACAGCGGCACTACAAACAGGATGATCTTATAGACTATGATGCATTGTTGTAGATTAAACTACCAACAGTTTATAAAGTAGTTCAGCCAAACTGACACTGACAGGGACCATTTTACTGCACAATGATTGCATTTACTTTTCATACTTTGAGTACGTTTTGCTGATAGTGCTTACATATTTTTACTTCAGTAAGGATTTGAATGGAGAACTTTTACTTTCACAGTGTGGTATTAGTACATTTACTTCCTACTAGGATCTCAGTACTTCTTCCACCACTGTACCTTAGACATTATACACTCATCATGAAACTTTCATCTCTTTCAGTTCTTGGAGCAGTACTATCACCCGGCAGACCTGGCTGAGTTCATGAGCCTGTATGGCAGTGGCTTCAAGCACCTGTCCGCCGTCGACCGAGTCGTAGGCACACAAGGAGCAGGAAAAGCTGGTCTGGAGGCTAGTCTGGATGTAGAGTACATCATGAGCACAGGGGCCAACATCTCTACATGGGTCTTCACCAATCCAGGTCTGTGAAAAAGAGCCAATATGTATGGTGTATTTTCACCACTATTTTTAGATTAATCACAGGAGAAACTGCCAAATTATTATATGCATACACTACAAATTGTGCATGCTTTGCAATAAAAGGCTGAGTTTTTGAACAACACACAAAAATGTATGAAAAGGGAGGTAAATCAGCATGATGCCCCAAGTAACACCATTAAAAACATTACCATATTAGAATATTGATGTTAATGCACTGTTTCTTCCAGGGCGTCATGAGTCCCAAGAGCCTTTCCTCCAGTGGATAGTTCTCCTCAGCAACATGTCTGACCTGCCCTGGGTTCACACAATCAGCTACGGTGACGACGAAGACAGCTTGTCTGTCGCCTACATGATGCGTATAAACACAGAGTTCATGAAGGCCGGTGTCAGGGGCATCTCTCTGCTCTTTGCTTCAGGTCAGTATAAGATGAAAGATCACAGAATTCAAACAACTTGCCTTTGTAGGATGCAAAGACATGGAAAAAAATTCTCACAAACACCCTGCTTGTGTTGCAACCAGAGAGAGAGAGCCTTTTTCTCTTTGGCAACTTTTCAACTTTGCTCCATTCTTATCACCAGATCATTGTCTCACCTGAAACATAATACACCACTATTGTTTTAAATAAACACCCATAACAAAGCAGCTCTGGAAAAACACGTTTATATGTTACCTTTTGTCCTCTGTGTTTCTCTAAGACTGCAGGCAATGGCAGCAGTTATTAAGATATGATGCATCATTTACCTTTTATAGTCTCTTCAGTCCTGTTCTTCGAGAACGTGTTGCATATTTTTTTTGTCTCTCTGATCATGTTTCATGTCTAGGTGACAGCGGTGCTGGCTGCAGACATTTAGGGAAAGAGCGAAACACCTTTAGGCCAAGTTTCCCTGCGTCAAGGTAAAACATGATCTCATCTCTGAACCATTTTAAACCGATGCCACTGTAGCATTTGAATGAACCTGTGAAAACATTTGTCTCATGCCTTACATTGGTGCTGGATCAATCTGCAAAGAGAGAAGGATGTTTTATTTTGAAATGTATAAAGCAAACAAGAACTAAATATGTTGTTTTATAAGAATAGTATCCTGTTCACCTTGAGTCCAAGTGAACGTTTGTGACAAATTTGAAGACAAGCCGTTCCTGTGATACCGCGTTTTTAAACATAACGCCGACCAACAGACAAACCTTCTTCTAGAGATGCGTGGATGTATCTTAATCTATTCTATAGATTTACATTGTTAAAAGAATCAAAAATCACACTCAGTGTTTTATGTCGGTGCTATTATTCTTCTCTTTAAAATGTTTGAGTGGAAGCATCAGACATCTAATGCTTTGTTCTGTGCTGCCTCTTCTTCAGCCCATATGTGACGACAGTAGGAGGAACTTCATTTAAGAACCCATTCAAAGTGACGTATGAAGTTACAGATTACATCAGTGGAGGAGGCTTCAGCAATGTTTTCAAGATGCCTGACTACCAGGTAATATCTGCCATTTTTAATGACCCACAGTTGGAGCAATCTTATATCTTATTCTCATATAATTACATTTTGTGATACCAACATATAGTATAATTTTTGCTGTCTTTGTGCTCTTGTAGACCGGTGCAGTGGACGGGTATATGAAGAGTGTAGCAGCATCCCTCCCTCCTCAGTCATACTACAATACGAGTGGCAGGGCCTATCCAGACATGGCTGCCCTGTCTGATAACTACTGGGTGGTCATCAACAGAATACCTACACCCTGGGTGTCTGGGACCTCGGTAAAACATGTTTGATTATAGTTTCTACTGAACAACAACAGTTTGACAGACAGCCATAACACAAACCAAAGATGATTGTTTTGTGAAACAAATGATAATTGGTTGATTTTAGAACTTGTCAGGTAGCGTCATGATTTGCTGGTTTATGGATAAGATGCTAAAGATCATCACAGAGATTGACTGATTGTTATGAAACCTTTTTCACAGAATTTCTTCCTGAGGTTTCATTCACTTCAATTTGTTTTGTTGCATCTCATCTATTGATCTCTCTCTCCAGGCTTCCACTCCAGTCGTGGGAGGCATGCTGTCTCTCATCAATGACCAGCGGCTGCTGAAGGGTCTGCCTGCCCTGGGCTTCCTCAACCCTCGCCTCTACAAGCTCAAGGGACAGGCCCTCTTTGATGTAAGGAGGAATACTTTTTTTCTTTCAACATTTGTAAGCTGTATATGAACATTCAGTAAATCACTTAATGCATTGTAACAGTGTTATAGGCAGATAAGTGCTTACAGTCAGGGTTTTCCTTACCATTGTAACACTGACGCTCTCAACACACTCTGAATCCTAAATGCTGAGTGTTCCTCCTTCCAGGTGACCGAAGGCTGTCACCTGAGTTGCCTGGATGAAAAGGTTCAGGGCAGAGGTTTCTGTGCTGCTCCGTCGTGGGACCCTGTTACAGGCTGGGGGACACCAAACTACCCTGCGCTGCTCAGCGTCCTGCTGGCCGACTAAACACCCACCATTTTAAAATGTGTAACAATCAGGACAATTTCAGCTCTGAGAACAGGTATTACACTTACGTCCAAACTCCTGAGAGGGTACCTAATGCCAAAGGCAGGACAATGAAATCCTAGATTTATGCATTTTTGTTTTATTCACATGTCCACTAACTCTGCAGGAACATGTTTATCTGTCCATTTGGACGATACATGTTCTCCAAAAGGCTTAAAACTGTTGTCTTGCATACTTTTACATCAGGGTTTATGGTGGTTTTAGATTTTTAAGGCTACACTGCAGTTGCCTGTTTCTGCTGTTCACTGCGTTTTTACTGACCCAGATTTTCTCTGCATCTCTAAAACACAAATTTGCAGGCAAATAGGTGTTAACATTAATCTTATACTTTGAATTCTTGCCGCTTATTACACAGCAATGGCAGGTGTGGATAAACTAGTTGCTATGCATAAACATAAGTATACATAAAAATAAGATACAGGGGCCTATTTGAATATTTTTATAAGATAGCATTATGTGAGATCATTCAAATCGATATATACTTGATGCAAAATTTTGCATGTCAAGGACAGAATCTAGGTTTGTACTAAATCTGAGATGGACGTACATACAGTATGTTATTTGTTAGCCATACAACTCTGCAGGGATGATTTAGATACATGTAATTCTAAAGATACCACTCATACACTGACATCTGAAATAAAACGGGATCATGCAAGATGTGGTTTTAGATTGAGAGGACCTTTTTAAAAACTTGATTTTTATATTCGTTTGCTGTCATTTCCTCTGAACCAGCCAAATGCACTGTAATGTGGGTTGAAAGGCAAAAATACCCACCAGCATAGTTGCACTCGTTTAACTTTTAACCATGTAAATCCTTAAATCATATCTATTTAATGTGAAAACGATTGCCTGTGTGTTTTTGTGTGAACCCTTAATAAAATACATTTTGCTTTGAAACCGCTTGTTGGGGGATTACCAAGGGAAGATTCTGTGTGAAAGCAAATATGGATGCGGCTGTTTGAAATGAAAATGTTGAATTAAGTGTGGGGCTTAAGAAAATGCAAATGTATTTTTAAGATACTGATGGATGCTGCTGAAAACAAGGTTCTACGCTGTTACTAATACAGACCTGATTGTAAAACGTGTTCATGTTTGTGATGTAAAATGCCTCTTTAAACGGATGGCGGAATAAGGAAACATTTCCAATGCAAGTTTGTTTCCTCCAGTCCACTGTGTCGTCTCTGGATTTCATGTCACCCATACGTGAGTTGACAATGTGATCTGTTGTAACTATACACCATCTGTAAAATGTTGCTTTAAAGCTGCATAATTAAGTTGTAAGATCCGATATGATTTGTGTACATGCAGTAATCTGAGGAATAAAAGAACATGTTTGTTACACTTCCTTATTCTGTTTTACCAAAAGAGGAAATATTACATGTACCTCAAAGTGGTGCCTGGATCATTTACTGGAACAATTGAATTTGTCTGATACTTTGTAAATATGGCAAATCAAGCTAGTACGTCTTCATATCACGTTGCGCATTACTCCATCTCTGGAGCAGCTCTAGGATTTAAAAAGTACTCGTGAATCAACAGAATAAATGACACTTATATTTGTAGTGCAAGGGGGGAAAACATTTTAATCAGTGATCACTATTGAAAATCACATGGCTATTATTGACATGATTTGATATTGCATTGTACAAAATTAAAATATGCAAAGACCACCCAGTCCCACCTCAAAACACTCACACAAAAAGGGGGAAGAGGGAGGTAAAACAAACTGTGAAACCTCTTCGAACAAGAGCTACAGGGACAAACTTACTACATACATTACCACAGAGCTTATGTCAAACAGTGTACAATATGCACACTTGGGGAAAGTACAAAATTGAAAAGGTGTCATTGCTGAGGATTGATGCAAATTGAACTTACATTGCAAAATTATTTTTTTTTTTATCTGGCTGTTTAAAGGTATAAATAAGTTTTTTAGGTGCAGATCCATGAATTGACATCTTCACAAGAAGAAACCGTAAATTGTTCCATTCACGTAGCGCCAAAACAGGGTAAGAGGCCTGAGGGTTCGGGGTTCTAAAGTTCCTTGTTCAAACCTCGATACTCATATCAAAAAGTTTGAGAAAAGGTCATTTCTCTGTTTAAACTTTTTATCTAGAGACAATACAAAGGGAACTTCTTATCTCACAACAAAGCAGGCCACGGGATATAAGTTGTCTGTGAAGGAGTGGAGATACAGGTCGAATCCTCCAGTGTATACGCACGCTGCTGCCGTGGACTCACTGGTTGTTTTTAGCTTTGGCGTGTGTGAGGATGTGAGACTTCAGGTTGGTTGACTGAGCAAATTTCTTGTTGCAGCCGTCAAAAGGGCACACATACGGGCGGTCTCCAGTGTGAATACGTACATGTGTACGCAAGTTAAAGTCCAGTGAGAACCGCTTGCCACAACCCTCAAATGTACACTGGAGACAGGAAAAACGTAGTTAATGTCACTGCATGTCTCAACTTGGCACGCAGACGAACGGTGATATAAGATTTTTCAATGATATTCGAACTAACAATGGCCAGATTTCTTTGTAACATATTCATACTGGCATTCAAGGCGTGATAATGCAAATAATGACAAAACTCACCTGGAAAGGTTTCTCTCCTGTGTGTACGAGCTGATGCCTCTTCAGTTTTGAACTTTCCACGAAGGCTTTGCCGCACTCTGCGCAGACGTGCACACGAGGTCCATGGGTGTGAAGGTGCTTTCTCATCGCCGAGTTGTCTCTGAACATCTTAGTGCATCCCTGAGCACAGAAACAGAATTAAACTGTGAACATACGGTATAACGAAATACTACAGTGTGCAGAGAAATTAATGTTCAGAGTCTGAGGCATGGAAGTCAGTCAGAGAAAGCGGTTATGTTTATTGCGTTTTTTTCTCTGTGTAATATAAAGTCTCGACTATGTGAACTGACTTGAGATGATTTTGTGTTGTGATTTAGTGCAATAAAAATTAAATCATATCCAATTCAATTACTTAGTCGTAAACTTCTGCTAAGTATATACAGCTAATGGTGCAATACATATAACAATATACTCACTTTGTGTGGACATGCTATCGTCCTTGGGGCATCATCTTCTTTTACTTTCCTTGGCTTCATTCTGCAACAACAATCAAAGTGGCTTTTAGGCAAGTGTTTACACCGAATCAGGAAAACATACACTTTTAAAAACACCACAACCAGAAAAGCCTATGAAGGGCCAGACCACACAGTTGTTTGACTTTATTTACTCAACACTTCAGTGTGTCTGCTTAATACACATAAATTGCATTGCGTGTAGTATGCAATGTATGCTATTTTACGCATAAAAAATACATTATTTCTTTGATTTTTCATCACTTGCTTTACAGCCTGGATTCGAACCTGGGCCACTGAGGTAAGGACACTGCCTTGGTGGTTGTGAGCCCCTATGGTGCATCCGAATAATGTTTCTTTAACTGGCAAATTGTTTTAAAACGGCCCACTGACTTTGACCTGCCATCAAACATGTTCTTCAACTCTTACCGTGCAAACTCCGCCAGCTGCTTTGGGTCAGATAGGTCAATGCCTGGGATGCCTCCAGGTGGAAGCTTCTTCCCCGTCATGTATTCAGAATAATCTGGAGGAGAGTTTTCACCTGTGATTTGCTCCTCGTGGTCTATGTCCTTTTTGTCATCTGGATAAGACAAGAGATATTCTTTTATAGTTGTCAATAACTAAATCAGGACCAGAACACATGAACACAAGTTGTTTACCGCTGAAGCTTTTTCACATGTTCATTTCTCCCTCTTCTCCATTTTTCCTAACACTTCCTACATTCATTTACTACTCAAGAATTGATCATCCACGCACTTAACCCATGCATCTCACTCTTCCAAGTTCCTTTTATATTTAACATTAGGGTTGCACAATTAATTGAATGACAGTCATAAATGTACAATCAGTACATCAGATATCAGTATTATGAAATCAGCATTTGCAAGCATCAGAAAATTGAAGTAATTACTCTGAATTGAAAGCCTGATACACAGAGTGCATGATTTTATGATGTAATACCCGTGGAATAAAAAAGTTTGAATGAGTTTCAATGGAGACATTTTTGTCCCTAAAGGCCTGAGTGGATATAGTCAAATAATCCATCGCGGTGCTCTTTCATATGAAAAACTGCTAATCAAATAATTAACACACACTGGGGAAAATAACTTCTGGAAATAAATACCTTTACACACAATAGCTTTACCGTTTAAGTTTAAATGGTGTGAGGGAATTTACGGATGCGCAGCACTGTTAAGTATCTATTATCTACAGAAATAGCCACGATGCATTTTTCAGAGAACAAATGCATAACCCATCCGACAATTGAAAACTGCATAAATACATATGATTTAATTGGCGTATAAATATATCGTTCGAACAGCAAATTCTAACGTCCATAATAGGATAAAGCGTAACAGGGATAAATCATCCTATATAAATAGTTTCTCGTCACTGACGCACAGCGCCGACGGCCACACAAATTTGCTTCTGATCTTAAGATGCAATATCTGTAAATACACTGTTCTTCTCAGAACATCTGAACGTTTTAGGGCTGTTAAAAAAACCGCAGCAGTGCAAAGTATGAGGAGTTCCTGAATGCACCACCGCCACTACTGCCGCCGAATTGAACTGCGCCACAGCGGCCTAGCGGAGCCGACTGTACTCGCTCCCACTCTCGCCGCCATCTTCGTCGGCCAAATAAACGCCATTTTTTCGGGCCGCCATACTTTCTAGACCGGGGAAATATGGCGGCGCCCATCGACACATAAAACATGGCTTCCCATAAAAACAAAAACATTTCAAATGAAGTTTAAGTCCCCCTGGGCTGGGAAATAGTTTAAACTTTCGCGCAGCATAAGGCCTCAACTGGGCCTAGTCACACGGCACACACGCTGAGAACAAAGCGAGGGGCTAGCTTGCAGGAATTCACTCAGGACTCTGAACTTACCTGATGCCCACATAGTAACTGAAAACTCCCCCTCCAAAGTCTTTATCTGGACCTGCTTCTGTTCCCATTTTCTGCCCATTTCTCCCCCGCTCAAGTAGCTCTTTTTGCCCGCTTTCTTTCCGCTTCCACCCTTCTTCATCCGGCCTGTTGACGAGCTTTTCCCGGCGACAGTAACCAGAGTCTGTTCGATATAGTCCTCCTCCACTGCGGGCACCGGGATGAGGATCTGGTCCTCGAAACCGTCGTCTGTGTGCAGTTCAGAGTCATCCTCGCCAACCACTTCTTCCCTGGTCTGCACCAAAATCACCTCTTGATGCGGATGAATCGAGTGTGGATCGTCCGTGTCAAGGGGCTGTAAGGCGATCATAGGCTGGTGCTCACCGTCGTCTCCAACTACTGTTGTCTCGATTGTCTCCACTTCAATTTCGTGAAGTTCCACTATTTCGGCTGGCATTTCTGACCCGTCCGTTTCTATGTACAGGGTATCCCCCGATGCCATGGTAAAAAAATTATATTTCCCACTAGTTAAATGCTATTCTTCCACTCTTGCTTTCCTTCCTGTTCACCCTCAGCCTTCCTCCTCCCTCTCCAACAACAACTCTACACAACTGTACTCTCGTCGCCACAATGCTCTAGTTATGAAGTCTCGCGTGATTTGGACAAAAGCCCTTTTCAAATGTGAAATCATTTCTCCTGCTCACATATGAGCCTGTGACCATAAATGCATTAAAATAAACGCCATCGTGGGTGTTGTCAGTTTGGTTTTAATGGGAAAACATTACATTTATTTGAATATGCTAACATGCATCAAGGGAGAGAGTGTCAAGGAAACGTAAGGTTCTGTTTTATCTAAATAACCAAAGCAGTTTCTGTGTTTGTGTAAAATGTAATTATGCAAACCCTCAAGTGATTATGGATTTTCCTGAATATGGATAAGTGTATTTGTGACTTATTCAAAGGCGATGAAAAAGTGATGAAAAGGTATACAACGATGAAAAATAACTGCTTCATCATCTCAAGTAGTATTTATGTTGGATTTTTAGGTGCTTGTTATTTGCCTGAGATCTTCTTTTGCATTGCACTGCATTTAAGATGTTTTTTTTTTCTCCCTTCACTTGTTTTTCCCACTGCTGGATTTTCAACTCGCTTACACAAAATACATACATACTGCTGCAAAAATCGCTGTTTTCCAGTGTTTCCGATAGTCAGGTTCGAATACACTCTTCATCGTCAACAAAGGTCACATAACTTAGTAGTTTCTTAATTTAATGTTGCT
>JAPQRN010000016.1:59813-89234 GCA_037367275.1 Coranthus polyacanthus
GTAAAGTAAAGTGAGTTAGCGTTATCTGATTCTAACTTGTATTTTAAGTAGCATGCTAAAGCTAACGTTACCAAACAACAGCAGATGTTGGCATCTACGAATGTGGTTACCTGCTAGCTGCGAAATGTTGACAACTTATTAGTTTGCTAACCGAGTCAATATTTATTTGGTGTGATACCTTTTCCGCCGGAATTCATTGTTGCGCACAGAAATATCCGTCGTTATGTGGTAAATGTGACTTTCTTCATAGCACGTACAGAAGGATTAGCTACCAGTTAGTCCGACGAAGGACGAACTGTTTACATCCTTCGAAATTGGCGGGCAGCAAAGGCAGTGCCTCTTCTTCTACGGGTTTTAGTAGGAAACTGAAAGCTGCACACTGCCCCCTAGTGTAGCGGGGTTGGAAGCGGCAGCAGTAGGTTATTGCAGTCTGGTTTGTAGTTTACATTTTACACTGGAAGATCATAAAAACCATGTCGCCTGTGGTTTCATCTTATTGACTTCTCGTTACTGACCTAATTTTATTATATTTTGTAATAAATGTTTTAAACAGTTTTTATGCTTTTAAAGTTTTGTTCAATTTTTTCTGTTGTGTTATATTAGTTTTATTAATTTTATAAAGTTAGTTTATTTATGCGTTTGCCATTTTAATATATTTTTTTTTTATCTTACACTGTTACACTTTGTTCTGTCTTATATACTTATCAGTCATCTCTGAAGCACTTTGAACTGCACTAATCCGTATGAAAGGTGTTGACTGATTGATAATTGTATTTTTGTTCTTTTTTTCTTTTAAAACAGATGTACATTTTTGTATAGAATCAGTGAACCGCTGCTTCAAGAATAAAAGAGGAGTTTCACTTCAATTTCGGTACAGCCATACGAGCCAAATCACTTTGTTTTGGTTGACTCCGAAGCATTTGTATCAGTAACAAAAAAACGGTTTAGTTTCCTGTTATCCTCACAGCGTCGTGAGGCCTTATGTGTTCGCACACTGGCCGAGTAAAAATGTTTGTTTGGTTGTCGTGTACAGAGTCAACTGATCTTGGTACAAAAAACACTCTTTTTCTGTTTTTCAGTGTTGTTCAGAAGTTTGTGTTGTCGCTGATGCTGACAGTCATCTTTGGCGTGCCTCATCGTTCCATTGCAACAGAATCGCGCAGCGGCAGAGCGACTTCTCCGCCATATTGGACTGAAAAAAGGTTGTCAAAAGGCCCCACAGTTTCGCCTTTTCCCTCTGATCTATTTATCTATACTCTTTTCTACTGTCAACCAACTTATACCGATAAGAAGTGAAAGCTAATTGTTTGTTCCCTGTGTAACAACAGAGCTACACCTCCGCCATGTTGGACTTGTCAAAAAAAAAGCGGAATTTTCCTCTTGGCTTCTATACTCTTTTCTTTGGGCGCAGTCGTCGATTGGGTCATATCCGCTCTTTAACGTGATTGGCTTCTAAACAAGGAAGCGCGTTTCCTTTGAATGCTCCTTGCGATTTCATTGGTGCGTTTCAAGACTTTTAAATTACAAACGGTTGTCATCCAGAGACGGCGAGGCGAGGGTTTTTTCAAAAGCACGTAGGTCTTACTTGTCCACCTCGTAGTGGCTTGTTTTAACGAAAAAAGAGAGTAATTTTCGCCGAGTGCATCTATTATTTTGAGGTAGGTGGTGAATATAGGATTATAATGTGTGTACTGTTGTAATGCTGTTATTATGTTTTTTTCCAACCGTTTGTTTTCGTTAACGTCAGTCTAACGACAGCTTCACAGAAAGTTAGATCAGCGATAGCTAACCGTTACCAGTGATTTTATTCACTAAAAATAACCTGGTTATTTGAACCGTATTAAAACTAAAATCTCGACATTGGTCATTAGCAAGAACATACACTTTTAACTAAGCGGAAAACAGATTACCTTAAAGTCTTATAGTCTAATAGTTGAACGCATCCAAGATAACTTTGACGCTAAGCTAATGGTGAATCATACAACACGAGTACAGGGTGACTACAAGTCTTAAAATGTCTCGCATTTAATTTCATGAAAGGTAAGGCTTTAGAAGTCATGAAATAGTCTTGAATTTACGATGTGTTAATTACCACTAATGATGGATCTAGTTGGAGTTTTCCGTCTTTTAATTTATTAGGTTTTTTTCCATTGTGAATCAAAGCTCTTCTTTATCAAAGACCACATTTCTGATGATACATAACTTACCTTAAATCTGTCACTGAACCTGTTGGCTAGATGTAAATGAACCCGAGTCACCAGATTCTAATCAGATTTCTACCTCAAACCTATCTTTGTACAGAATCATATACTGTATATACGGCTGACCTTTAGATTTACCTACAATGCTTGAATAAGAAAAAGAGGATTTGTCCAAAACTTAGACTTAAATTTAGTTAAAATTATCCCGAAAAAGGTCTTAAAAAGTATTAAATGTGAATGTCTGATACATGTAGACACTGTGGGGTAGTTAAATTGTTTCTTATTAACTTACGATAATGTCAAGGCTAAAGTTCAACCAGAACCATCAGCTGAGGAAAATATCCACATGATCCCAAAACCACAAAGCTCTCACTGAACATGGTGTGCACACAAATGGTGCATAGAAATGAGAAGGATCGGGGGATTCGTCTTCCTGTTCTTGTACTTTGTTAACGAGGCCTGACATTGGAATAAATTACATCTGCTTCAGGCCTTACATGAAATTAAAATAATTTATTGTCATAATTGCGATTACTCTCACCAGAGTAAAATGAGGTCGAATGAAAAAATAATCAGGTGGAAATTATGGATGAATGCCATTCCTTCAGTAATGTAACAGCCAGGAAAGACAGATCAGACGCTGAGTTTTAGATTTTATTTCAAACCTCTTTAATATTAGTAACAGTACACACTTCTGGGTTTCCTTTGGCTTAGTGCTCTTGGTCATTTTTACACTACATAAAATGACTGATTCATTTTTCACAAATAAAATCTACATGCCAACCAAGAGCCACCAGCATTCTGGTATACTCACCTTTGCTGTAAACTTTGTGTGTTTAAATGCATCAGAAAACCTTGTGCCCCGTAGTGTCTTATCAGCTGCGTGCAGCTTTTAGGATGACCCCTCCCATCAGAGCGTACAGTAGTCCGGCCCTGGCTTTCCAGTGACAGGGTTTCACTCTGTTTTTGCAGGATGAGCTCTGTTGATGTGAACGATGAGAATCGTGGGGTCTACAGTGGAGGAAACCATTGCACTTCAAGTGACGACATTTTTGCCCTCGGTCAACCAACTGGGAGACCTTCCATCCTGCGTCAAACAGAAAATCTGCCCAGCAAGACTGAGCCAAAGGGGGTGAAGGTACAGAACGAATGTCTTTTAATTGTTTAATGCCTTCTGATCTAGATTGTTAGTCCCCATCTATGCATCTATACTTCTGCACATTTCTGCAGAAGTAAGGTGTTGCTTCCTGCTCATTCCTCCATTCATTCCTTTCCTTCTCTCTCTGGATAATTTTACATTTAAGATACTGACCAAATTGTTGGTGTGTAGGTTTGTTTTCAGACTCCAAGAAGAGACCCAATGACTAAAAGAATTCTGTCTCCAACCAAGTCTGCCAAGATGACAAGCGTTGATGAATGTGCAAAAGCACTGGAGTCCTTGAAGTTGGATAAATCAAAGTAAGTAAAAGTTACACAAAAGGAGAACAAATGAGGAAGAAAACATCAATTTAAACAACTAAGTCTATTTTTTTTTATTTTATTTAATTAGTACTTTGCCCCAAGATGCCACTAAGAAACCTGATGCCCCCCAACAGGGTAATTCAACCATCATTATTACAAAGTGACTTTAGATTCATGTTTGCATCTGCTGAAAAATAACTAAGCGTCTCATTATTTTTCCTAGTGGTGTCGTCTTATCCAGATGATGACATGCCGATTCAAAGCAAAGGAGGCTATCAGTTGGATTTTGAAAACCTTGATGCCATGAATCCCTTTCAGGGGTCCAATAAGATGGTGCTCTCTCCAGCGAGGCCTGCCGTTGAAATGCCTCCAACAGATCAAAATGAGTCTCAACCTGGAAAACAAGAGAAATTGACAGAGGAGCCTAATAAAATAGAATTGGCACTTGATGATACGCTACCATTCATTCCCTCTGTGGAAAACTCTCTGGCTGACATCAGCTCCACAGATAGCAGTGTGGTCGTAGTGGTGAAGGTCCCAGCAGTCGAGGAACAGGATTCACGCGCTGCCACACCTGATGCCAAACAACCTGCTGAAACGTCCTCAAGTGATGTTCAAGATAAAGCGTCGGCCAGTTTTGAGGAGGATGCTCCACTGTCAACTAAAGGCTCTTACAACCTGGATTTTGACAACCTCGACTCAATCAACCCCTTCCAAATGGGCACCTCTAAAATCCAGAATTCGCCTCTGATCAAGAGAACGGTGCCAGAAAATGACCCACCTGTCGTAATGGAAATGAATTCTGCAGATGTTGTTGCTGCAGCCGAGGTGTCTGTTCAACCTGAAGTGGAACCTGTAGCTGCAGAAACTCAGCCGAGTACCGCCCCCGTTAAAGAGGGTCCAACCAAGCTTGAGTTCAATTTTGATGACGGTGAGGTTAAAAGGAAACCGCCACCTAAGAAATTTGGCAAAAGGCCACCGGCTCCAAAAGCTAAAGAGGAAAAGCCAGCACCTGATGTAAAACTAATGAAAGATACTTCAGCACAGCCTGTGACGAGTGATGAAGTGGCAATTCCTGTCCCCAAAGGCTCGTATTCATTTGACTTTGAGAAGTTTGACGATCCAAACTTCAACCCTTTTGGCACCAAGTCAATCATGAACAACTCTGAAACGTGCAGCGTGAAGTCCAGCCCTGTGCTCATGGAAACTGCCACTCACGAGCAGGAAGACAAGCCAGAGGAGAAGGAAGCCGTATCCCCAGCACAGTATGTTGACCTTTCTTCAGGATTAGTTGAGTATTTAATTGCAGAGAATGCTTAACTTGTTTTTCAATGTCTTGTATGCTTTCACCCTCTGTAGTGCTGGAGAGAGCGTGCCAGCTGCCAAAGCCAGCCTCGGAGCTGTAAGAGAACTTGTATTCCACTTAGATTCACTGTTGATATATTTTCAGTTTGAGTGCATTTTTAACAGTATTTCTCTTCTTGTTGTGAAATGATAGAATGACACTCAGAAAGCATCCCGTGACCATGACAAGGCATTAGAACTCGAAGCTGAACCTGTGCAGAGTTTTCCTGAGAAGTCACAGACCAGCTTGTCAGAGTTCAGTGAGGAGTTTGTTCCTGGAGCTATGTGTAAGTAAATAACGGCCTAAAACCTGTTTTGTCTAGCTGTACAAAACAGAATGACAAAATATCAAAAGTAATCTGCCACGAATCGACAATCTAAATCAAGCAAAACATTTCCAGCCAGATGTTCCTGCTTCCAAGTCATTTAACATTACTTTGAATTGCGCACCGTTTCTGCCAGCTCCACCCCAAGAGTACAACAAAAAAAAAAGTAAAATTATAAAAACATTTTCAGTTGCCAAAGTGGGGCGTTGAGGAGACAAAAATCATCAATTCAGATCTCTTGGTAATTGTACTGAGATACAGACTCAGAGCTGTGAAAAGATGGAAGGTTTGCATTAGGAAACACAAGAGATTAATTGAAAAATGTATACTCTGCTGTAAAATGAAGTAATCGCATGTATGTGTGAATCTCATTAAACCAAGAGCCCCTTTTGATCTCTTCATCTCTAGTCACGGCCAATGACTTTGATGGACAAATCGACTACCTGGAACAGTTTGGGTCCAGCAGCGTGAGTACCTACCTACCTGTTTGAATTATAGATCCAATTATTGTCAATGCATGGTCTAAATCTAATGTTTGGTAACCAGTTTAAGGAGTCTGCATTGAGGAAACAGTCCTTGTACCTTAAATTTGACCCCCTCCTGAGAGACAGCCCAAAGAAATCAGCAGGCCCAGCTGTTCAGACCCAGGTCCCTCGTCCGGCTGCCTTTGCTTCACGGTAAGAGGTTCTTCTGTTTCTACTTACTGAGATCGGTACGGTTAGTAGAAGCTGAATTAGTTCTGCTTCGGACATTCTGCGTAACAACAACCCCCCCCCCTTTCCATTTTTCCATTTCAGTCTTGAAACCCCACAGATGGCAGAAAAAGAGACGACAAGCGGGCCACAAAAAGATGATTTCAAACTGCTTGATGTCGCTACAGAACCAGTACGTCGCCCCTGAATTAGCACCACTCACTATATTGCAACAAAATGACAGCACTTAAACATTGGAAGCATTATTTGATGCTATCCTTCTCCATCTAACTTGACTTATTGACACTATGACTGATCTAGAATCCTCCAATACTCCAGAGCCTGGTCCCACATGTCCCTCCTGTCCCCCGGCCAACAAACGCAGAGGACGCCATCATTGAAGTGCTGAAGTACAGTCAGAAAGACATGGACGCAGCCATCGCCAGAGTCCAGGCAGAGGTACATCCTTCAGTCTGTTGGGATTTGACCATCTGGGACAGTTTAGACTAATGTGGACAAAACTAGAACATGTAAAGTTAAAAGTTTCTGCAAGGTATGCTGTTAAACCAAGAGTCGTTTTCCTCCTTCGTTTTACTGGAAAAAGTTGTCCTAATCTTAGTTTATTTATATCAGTCCTCTTAAATTAAGTTTGCATCAATTCAAGGAAGCTGCCAAAAAGCATATTTGTTTATAAATCATTAATTTATGAGAATTTGACAGTGAAAAATTACAACTCAAAAAGTAGAAAGTGGACTCCTACATTTGAAACCGATTATACAATGGTTAAATACCCATTCAGTTAACAAATAACTTTCTAAATTTTGTGATTTTAATCAGGCACAGGAAAAAGAGGAGCAGTGGAGCGCGAAGTATAACAAGCTTTTTGACGATGGTCAAGAAATGAGGTGAGTTGCTTTGATGAATTTAGTTTTTCTCAGTATCATGAGTTACACACACGTCTTTCTCACAGTTGACTTCTTTTTTTTTTTTTTTTCCCCAACAGGAAAATAATTGCAGAGTTTGAGCTAGTGATTGCAAAAATGATGGGTGAGTTAAAATAAACGATGCAAGTTGGTATCACGCTTCGCAATCTTGAGGATTGCTGATGTCAACTGGATTTCTTTCCGGCATTACTCAGTTGATCAGGAGAAGGAAAGAGAGGAGGCACAGGCGAAGCTCAACGAGGCTCTGCAGGAGAAGGAGCAAGTATCCAATGACCTCAACGCCATGGAAAGATCCTTCTCTGAACTCTTTAAGAGGCTGGAGAAGTACAAGGGGGTTGTTGAGGGTTACAAAAAGGTCAGAATTCCCAAAAGCGTGAACATAAAGTACTTGGAATATGTTTTCATGGTAGTTTTAAAACTCAGTGTTGATGTGTCCTTTCCCTAGAATGAAGAGACGCTGAAAGCTTGTGCTCAGGACTACCTGGCAAGAATCAAAAAGGAGGAGCAGCGTTACCAGACGCTTAAAGCCCATGCTGAGGAGAAAATTGGCCAGTAAGAAACGCTAAACTCCTGTGTGAGCTGTACATAATCCCTTGTAAAACTGACAGCGCCTGACTGCAGCTTTTTGCTTATCCCCAGTGCAAATGGAGAAATTGCAGAGGTGCGATCCAAGTACAAGTCTGAGGCATCTGCGCTCCAGGCCCAGCTGCGCCGGGAACAGCTGAAGGTGCAGTCGCTGGAGAAGAGTCTGGACCAAAAGGTGAGACAATAATCGTCCCTGTATGGAAGGGTTCAACGAGCCAGTTACTATAGCGAAATAAACCCGGACTGGACGATGCACGATCCCAAAGCAAAGTGGAGGGATTTATTCTGCAATCGTGACTGGCTGTACATTATCCTGTATATTACACCGCTCAAACAGACACTTTTTATTTTCTTCTGGAAATAAGCTTTTTAAAAATGGGACTATTCGTTAAATTAGAATTTTGTTCAATCAATGAGAAGATTTGTTTCATGTGTTTTTGAATCATTTTCTAAATTTGTAATAATGTAGGTGGAATTATGTAAACGTAAATAGTTTGTGGATCAGGAAAGAAGCCATCACAGCATCTAAATCTCCATTCAGACCAAAGATTCACAACGAGATGAAACCATTTTAGAACGTCTCAGGTGAAGGTTGCAGTGGCGTGAACTGGCCCGTCTCAGCTCACGGCATTACATGTCAATTTTTGTGGGCTTCAGCTCAGTGCAAGTACAGCGTTGTCAACTGTTGCCCAGGTAAAATCCTGTCCAATAGTGTTTTCTTTGCTTATTAGAGGTGACAACAGCTCCTCTTAACATGGCTGATAGGGTTTCACAACGCTGCAGACCAGTGGACTGCAAGTAGTTTCTATGTAGATGGTGTTAATTGTCGATAAATATGTTAAATATTTTTTTTAACATTTGCCCCTTTTCCCTTTTCAACAGGAGAAAGAGGCTGAAGAGCTCACCAAACTTTGTGATGAGCTTATCTCCAAAGTCCAGAAGGGTTGAGTTCAGTTGTAAATACTGTATGTTTTGTTGTTTTTTTCCCCCACGTTCTTCTTCTATTGCTGGAGTCCAGCTTCTTTTCTTGTGTAGTTTGTCAGGTGTGTCATTTTCTGTGTTTTATAATACTGTAAAAAATGTAATAAAGATGATTTACTAGTCTTAATTTGTGTCAGTGGAGTGTTTAGAAAGTCCACTTTTTGAAACTGAATCTGTAAAAAATGTGTGGGAACTTGAAACATCTTGTGTCTGAAAGTTTAACTTTTGAAAGTAACATTAATGGAGGGATATGGAGGAGTTACAAGGTTGACCATTTTTAACAGGGTTATTTAATGTTTTTTTTTTTTTTTGTAGAACTATCAGATACAAACGAAGCCCAGGGTTTTGGTTTTATACTGAAGTCTTTTAATTTATTTACAATTGCTGCCACAAGGGGGCAGTGCTAACAGCGTGAGCAACTGTCATCTGGCTTTTGGATTTAAAGTGTTCTTTATGTGAACGGAGGTGACTGCGAGTTTTGAAGCCTCTACAATGTTTTGCTCTGCTCAGAAAGTCTCAGTAAAACACCCAAGATACCGAGTGTGCTCCGCTCTTACCCATCTGGAGCTCATCCCCATCCTCTAATGCTTACAACAAAACAAGAGCTGGCCTGATACAATGCTCCCCTTCTTTCCTGAGCAATCACAGGGTCCTGTCACATCACTCCCAGAGCAGGACAATGCACTTCCTAAACGCTGAAAGGAAATCCTACCTAGATTGGAGTTGAATGAGGTGGTGGTGCAGACCTGAAGGGGGAGGAGGCGGAGGGGGTCGATTCACTTAAATGGGAAAAGATGCTGGTCACTCGGTGTAGTCTTGCAGGGGCCATCACTCATCTAAAAAGGCCTGTGAGACTGCTCTTGTGTCTGTACCGTATCTATTCAGTCATTCACTGCACCGACTTCTGTCCCTCTGCTGGCTGCCCTCTGCGTCACCCTCGGTAGACGCTTAACCAGCTCAAAGGAACAAAGCCGACCTGTCTGTACCCACAAATCCGTCGTTTAACTGCCTCTGCGGCCATCTCTCCTCATCAGCGCGCACCGAATATTCATCTGTAAGTACATGGATAGCGGTGGATGAAGCATTCAGATCCTTTACTTCAGCAAAAGCACCAATGATGCACTGATAAATACTGCACTACAAGTAGAAGTCCTGCATGGAAAAACCCCACTTAAGTAGTCAAAGTACTGTGGTTCGGTCCCTCTGATGCAGGGATGGGCAACATTTTCCTCCAGAGGACCACACTGACTTTGATAAGAGTAAGAGAAGGGCCACACACTGGACAGTTAAAACATGAAACACATAGCGCTGAATTATGAAAATGACTGAAATTGCTATACAATAGGCCTGTGACCTTCTGTATAAATGTTGACTCTTTAAATAAACCTACATCTCGCCCATTGCGTGACGGGCACCACTGCATGTGTCACTGAAGAAATGTATTATGTCGTAAATATGGAGTAGAGGTCGACCGATGTAATAATGATAGCTTGGAGAAGGAAAAAGACGATAAATCTGCGCCAGAGACAGAAACGAACCATCTTTGACTTTACTAGAAACTGAACTAAGTCGTAAGTGAGTGGTAAATAAATAAATGAATCTGGATCACTGAACACCAAACGCAAAGAAATTAAACCAAGCAAATCCTAGGTGCGATTTAAATGTTTTGAGCTAATACAGTTCCTCAAATTCAAGGTCAAAGTCGGAGCAAGTTCAGCCAATTCCTATGGTTTGTAAAACTATCGGTGCCGATTAACTTCCACTGCTGATTCTTGGATGATCGACTGTTCCCTAAAAATATTGTAAATTAAACCAGAAGACAATTTCTTTTCCACGATGACAGTTGGTGACATACTTATCAAACATATACGGCCTTTGAACCGACACTTGAGACAAGAAGAAAACGTCTTTTTTGATTTTTTTGGGTGTTTTGTTTGAAGACGCAGAGGGCTGGATTGAGATGCTCCTCGGGCTGCATTTTGCCCACGTGTGCTGACTGGCTGACATATTATTATATGTGACATCCGTAGATTATTAATAGTGAAGCATCAGCGTTGTCGCAGCTTGTTACTGTTGGAGCTGCTGGAGGTGGAGCTGGTCTGAACTACTTTACATCCAGATGATTTGAGCGTTTATTGAAACCATGTAGAGGGGGAAAAAAAAATCCCTATTTGTTGGAGCTGTTAACAACTCACAGACATCTGAAACGTGTCCCTGACTACACACTGTTGTATTTTAAAAGCTTGTTGTGCAAAATTTCCATCTGAACTACTAAATCTAAAGCTGTCGAGTAAATGTATAGTGGAGTAAAAAGCACACTATTTCCTGAGATGAAGTATAAATGGAAATAGAAGTAAATTTGTACAGTAATGGAGTAAAAGTTCTTCGTTACGTTCCACCGCTGCACATGGACGTGACTCGTAACATGTGATACAGTAACGTGTATGAAGCGTCAGTTTCAGGTCATTTAATCAAAAGTACCAAATCATCAACCTTTAGATGATTCGGTTTTTTTGAGCCTTGAACATGAGAGTATATCATACAAGATTGTCAAATTATAACCAAATTACATACAGAAACATCTAAATACTGGCATAAAACTAAAATGTGATTAAACTGGGTGAATGAGTACTCAAAATGTACTATACACAACGACAGTATACTTTAATAACATTACATAGATATGTAAAACGCCTTACTCTGAAAAATAAACTTTTGATACATTTTTTTTTTTTAGCAAAATAAATTAAATATTCATGACTCAATTTGATTATAAATGAGTACAGCTTCATGAACTGTAGTTGGTGGTCTAAACGACTCCGTTGCTGGTCACTGGTATTGTTGGAATACATGTATCTTGACGACGTCATGACTAGTGAAGGGAACCTATCTAAAAAAGAAAGTTTAAATGATAATGAAGGTCAAACACAGTTCTTCCATCCCTTGCAGTCTTAGGCAAGGTTTGCATGCCATAAAAGGCGTCATGAAACTTACCGCTCTATCGCTAATACCAGAATAGAGGTGAGGGATGGAGGAGGGTAATATATCAAGGATAGTGGTCAGCATTAAATGCATGTGCATTCCAAACAGTATGCATCTTTAAAAAAACACAAAAGGACTACCTGAGTAGGAGCTTAAAACCAGCCCTTTTGTAAATATTGAGTACCGTCTTCGTTACCGGCCGACACGTTTCGAGCCGGTTTGAGTGAAAACCTAAACTCCATTTTCAGCTACGCCTCAAGTAGGAAAATGCAAAACTTACAAATATTGCTGAGGAAAACCTTTCGTTTGGCCTGAATAGCTGCGATTACACTCACACGCTGCAGAGTTCCTTGTCCTTTTTGTATTAAGTGCACATCAAGGATGAATGGATTTTTAGTGGTGTGTGAATGTAAAAGTTAAAATATAAAAAAAAAAGGAAAAAAAAAAAGCACCACATAAAATTGGAAAATTGGATGCAACGACACGAGGTGCGTATCACTGGCCACTGTTTTTGTCACTCGTGCACACTCCCCCGACGGTGTCCAGCTACATGAAGACAGTTGTAGAGAGTAATGCCAGGCGAGCGTCAGCGAGGAGCTGCCCGTTCAGTCCGCAGCTCGCCGTCCCTCTGAGATACTGGAGGAGTTAGTGGGGAATAAACTGGCACTGAGGCTAACACTGAAAATGAATATGTTGATGCTGATGTACTTTCCCGTCCACGTGAGAGTGAGTGTGCGTGTGAATGTCAGTGTAGATTTTGGGGTAGATTTTCGGGGGGAGCGTGGGTCCTCCCTGGCTGAGGAGGAGCTGCTGCTGTGCCAGGTACTCCTCATAGTTCATGGAGCTCATGCAGTCTTTCTCCGGGCTCGAGGAGTTGGAAGACGGAGCTGCGCAGCCCGCCCGCTCCCGCTCTCGATACGGCAGCCGGTGGGAGCTGTGCAGCACCTGCGCGGCCGCCGGAGGAGCGCTGGGAGGAGGGGGGCAGTGCTTTCTACTCTGGCAGAACCACAGCAGCACCGTGCCAAAGATGAACACTATTCCAGCGGGGATGCCAATGATGACAGGCCAGGGGAGGGAGCTGGAGGCTGGTGAGAAAACTGTTGTCATGGGAGGCTTCGTGTCTGCAAAGGAAGAGAAGCCAGAAACAGAGAAAGATCAAAACAAGCTCTTAAAACTTACCATGTTTTCTTTTACTGCAGTGTAAGTGCTTTAGGGTTTTTTTTATTAATCAATAAGTCATCCACTCATTAAAATAGCAGAAAATCCTGAAAAAATGCCAGCATTTAAAGAGCTTGAGGTTGCATGTTGCATGTTTCGTCTGATCAACGGTCTCCAAAACCCCATTATGTTATATTTGTAATCATATAAAACAGTAAAGGAACCAATCTGCTACTGGACCAGCTTATCGAGCTATTGCTGATCGTTTAAACTGTTTAATTAATCAACCATTCAGCTGTAAATGGTGACAGGTTTATCACTGGTAATTTTCTTAAGCTGACGAACGGAAAAAGTAAAAAAAACCCACAAAGACTGACTGAAAATAAACACAAAGAGTCCAGATCATGTCAAAACGCGATGTACAAAAAGAAAACATCCGTTATGCTTGTTATGGTTCCTCTGTGCACTTTTTACTGATATTTCCACTGATTGTCAGTAAGTTTAAAGTTCGCAGCTCAGTTATTTCATTTTTGCAGAGGTATCTTTATGTAGATGTTCCTTAACTTATATAAGTGCACATATCTGCACTTTCTACACCATACATTTAAAAAAAAAAAAAAAACAGGGTATTTTTGTCCATAAGTATCTGTACTTCTTTTGGAGTAAAGCGTGTGTGTACTTTTACCACCTCTGTTAAGGAGCAACACTTATCAACCATTTCCTATATATTAGATACAACCTCAATTAACATGTGAACTAGAGACATTAGACATGAACTAATGTAACTAAAGCTGTCCGATGAATGTAGTGGAGTAAAAAATGTAATATTCCCTCATAAATGTAGTGGAGTGGAAGCAGAAAGCAGCATGAAATGGAAGCCCTCAATTGAAGTACAAGTACCTCAAATTTGTACTTCAGGACAGCACTTCCACCACTGGATACTTAACACACATAGTTTCATTTTTTCAGTCTGATTTCCCTGTGTTTATGTGCACTAAATATACAAACTGATATCACAGATCCTTGTCCAAGCTGCTCATTCGTTGCTCCGCAGAATGTTTACAACTCTGCCTACTGCTGCGTGCTACACTGTAAGCAGACGACGTTCCCCACGGCCTCACCTGGCAGCACAGTGAGAAATGCACTGCGGAAGCTGTAGCCCATGGTGTTGGCGCCTAAGCATATGTACATGCCAGCGTCCTCCTCCTTGGCGCGGGTAATGAGCAGCTTGTTGAGGTACGAGCCATCGGGCCGCGACCACACCTCCCCCGTGGGCAGCACCACAAATCGGTGGTCTCCAACCTCGATGGTGGAGTTGTAGCGGCTTTCCTCGCTAGACTCCACGCGTTTGAGCCACTGAATGACCGGCTTAACGTCACTCCTCACTTTGCACTGGAACGACGTGGTGCCTCCGTAGTCCACCGTCGTGTTGACTGGGTGAGTGCCCGTCAAAATTGGCTTGGAGTTTGTCCTCTCTGCACAGACACGGAGAGAGAAAGACCTGTCACGACGCAAACAGACATCTTTTGACATGACAGCCCCGCTGCAGATAGAAGAGGTCTTAGTTGTCCTTACCATTATTAGCCTCAGGCTTAGAACTTATAATTGACAGAGAGGCAGGAATACCACATGTAACACAAGAAGTATGTGTGATTAGTTTCCTCTCTGTCTTTGCTCCTGGTTGTACAGCACACATTTCTCATGGGAAGAGGGGGAGCAGGGGGTCTGGCAGACAGCTGGGCTTTAATCAGCTCCAGATTGGGTGGAGGGTCTCTGAGTTGAACAGCCTCTCTCTCTCTCCCTCTGTGCAAACACCAGGGCACAAGCCCTCACTCTGAAGCCCGCTTCCTCAATGTGCTTCTCATATACATGATTACACAAGCACATTCATCCATGCAGCGGGGATATGAATAAGACCTGCTGATCGCAATCAGGAGTCAGGACTAGGTAGATCAGAGGGAAGATTTTTTAAAGGTTACAGTTCTTCTACGGTCAAAACCAGATCCGCTATTACTGTGATTACACTCACACTGTTTTAATGCAGACTATTTTAATTTCCTGCTACAATGTCCAAACAATCACAGAAATGATTCACACAAGCAGCGGTAATCACTTAAATTTGCTTTACCTCATCCCTTGGCTCTAATATTTCCAGGTGAACATGTTTGGTATGTGTACAGCTCAGCCTCTCTGTGGGATACTCACGTATGACCTCAACTTTGTATGTGGCGTTGATTTCTCCTGCCCGATTAGAGACCCTGCAGGTGTATCTGCCGCTGTGCTCCGGCATCAAGTTCCTCAGGCTCAGAGTCCACTTTTTCTGACGGCCCTCGCCGACCTCCTGCTCCGTGAGCGGCCTGTCGTCCTTCAGCCATATGATGTCCGGTCGAGGGTTTCCACTGGCCGTGCATTTGAGCCGCACTGAGCTGCCCACTGGACGAGCTATCACCCTCTTTCTCATCTTAGTGGGCTGGGTGAAGCGGGGACGCACTGTGGACAGAGTAAGACAAAACGTTTACAGACGGCGGACGCGTATAGGTTTGATCTAAATCGGTGTGCAAAACAATCAAAACACTGGCTTTATTTACCACTTTACTGACAGAACTCTTACCGAGTTTTTCTGACAAGCCGTCGGTGCCCGGCTCGCAGTCAGCGCCATCAGCCGCTCCGGGTCCAGTCTTATCAGAACCTGAGTCATCTGTTGAGTTAACAGCAGAACAACTGTGAGTGGGCAGTTTGAACCAAACCACACCACAAGGAAAAAAACTACAATAAAATACATCTCATAACAAAGAATTCAAACTAGTATAACAATGACAGGATGGTTGGATGCCAAGTTGAAAAAGACGATCAGGTCACAGTTGAATTTGTAGACAGATGTGCGGCCGGCCATGACTATCATTATTTTTTCAAACTACTATTTAAAGGGACAAGAATGGACTCAACCTCTATAGTATTTTTTCTAGTATTTGTGTGACCTATACTTTGCAACGACATTTATTTAGTATGAAGTAATTCACAGAAATAATTTACTTTTCACACGCTTCTTAAAGGTTCAACGTGTGTTATTTAGTGGCATCAATGCCTCTCGCCTCACCCTCCCCTACAGTGGATGCTAAAAACGTGAAATGCCCTTTTTTACGGCCAGTGTTTGGTTTGTCTGTTCTGGACTTTTTAGTCAAGAGGATTTTTAACTCTGGTCCAAACTCAGACATAGTAGGCGATACTAATGCACCTGAAGCCGGAGTTCACTGCCATAAAATGGAAAAAAAGGAGAAGAGGAAGTCCATTCTGAGCTAGAAACATGGCGGCGCTCCCTCGGTTCATGTAAACGGCTCATTCCAAGGTAACAGATTCACAGTACCCGATGATTATACACTAATAAAAACATAATAATGACTATTATGTTCCATTTCTGGACGTAGATCACCCAAAATCTTAGACACTTAAATTATTTCTCAGTTTGTACTGAAAGGCGTCAAGGCAAGAGAACTCTATACAGTTATGCGTATATTTCTACTTCTCAAGTGTTTCCATTACAGTTAAGTCCTCCATTTTTCCAAGTGTCACCATCAGAAGCTCGGCAAAGTGTTCTTGGCTCTATCTGAGTAAATTTAGCATTTATAGATAGGCTCCTCTGAGCAGGGTGCATGCTAAGGTCATACTCTGTAGCATTTGGATGTAATATGATCAGTTTTCATAAGCCCGGTTCCAGGAGACAGCTGTGGAGTTTATGTCATTGGCTGACATCATGCAGCGGAGCTAAGACGGGGCTTAGAGAAAATATAATGAGTGAAACCTAATCGACAGTTTGTGATGTGTATCGACTTTTCGAGTTAAGCATTGATGAATTAACGGTGCATATCGGATTGCTTGCCAATATCTGCCACTCTGTGCTGGAACAGACATTAAGCAGATGATTATTGAACAAAGGCTGCTGTTAAATGATTAAATAAAACAATACTGAGGTGTCACTTCACATTGGAGACTCAGGAGTCATTCAAAACATTTCTAACCGACCAATCCAGTATGTAGAGATGCTTGCATTAATACCTGCTCTGTATCTCTTTTATCCAGTTCAGTTCAGTGCAGCCTCATGCTGAGTTTGTCTACATGCAGTTTGGCACACTTGATTCCCTCTCAGGGTTTGATTGGGTCAGGTAAAGAGACCAGATGTGACTTCTAACCCCCTAGTTCTGCCTCCCTCCAAGTCCCCCCGAAACCCTGAAAGCTCTAGGGTCCTCTGGGTACAAACCCTCCTTTGTTTGTCCCCTGCAGCACCAAGCCCAGCCATGATGTCATGGCTATTTGAAGGGGTTTAACTGGCCAACTATAATAACCCATTCCTTTAAAAAACAGCCTCCACTGGAAGAAATATTTCTCTGTTGCTCACTTGGGCTCTCCACATTCCTCCTGGTTCCTGAACCTCCCAATCCAAACAGAACATGGTCCCACACTGCCGGGGTTTTCTTTTTGACTTTTTTTCTCCCCTGAATCTATTTCCTCTCTACTTTTTGGCGATTCTAAGGAACAATGGCGCCCTTTATATGTCTGTCCTCTTACAGCTATCGCTTGCCACTATTGTCTTTACACAATGTTGGCTCACTGGACTGCAGACAGAGGTGAGGTAGGACACCTCAAGCTGCTATATGATTGTTATTTTTGGACAACTAAAGACATAAAATAATCAAGAAAAGAGGAGTGACTGAGAAGCCTTGAGATATACTGTATAAGGGGCCACTTCTTGTGTGTCTATAAGTAAATACAAGCTGCGGCTGATTAGAGTGAGTGATCAAATGAAAATCCTTGAACTTTATATAATGTACCAAATCAAAATGCATGATCACAGGGTTTTTCCTTGGGGTTTGGGGGGGTGGTGGGGGGGGCTTAGGTGCTCTGGTTACAGTGGAGGGATTGTGTAGCCATGAAATTTGGGGGTACTCTATATCTTTGTAGAAAAAATTGGAAAAGCTGGAACAGATATACCCACAAAGCTTAAAAACAAAACTTGCTATAGAAGTTACCTGGGGACCAACTACAACCATTAGATAAGATAGGAAATTGCTAAGTTACTGTAGTTTTGATGCATTGATTCCACATTTATTTTACTTGCTTGGTTCCCAAAATGGCAGCGCCTCAGCCTTGTAATGGTAGAGAAAACCTTGTAGTAATAGTAATTTGCAATTCATGTGCATATGTGCTGCAAGTGAAAGTATCAAATAATGCAATCAAGTTTCTGCCACACAACACGAAAACCATCTGCAGTCTCACTACAGTGTTTTGGGGTCTGACGCCATCCGCTTCCATTTCATTCACAAATCCAGCCACAGGAAACAGGTCACTACACACTCCCTCCGTTGGCCTCCCATGCCAGCTGAATCACAGGAAAAGGCCTGATGATTTGGGGTCACAATGAGCTCCAGATGTTGTTGGGGACATTGTAATGTCCAGGGAAAGTTATGTGCAGTGGCCTTGCATCACAGTTTGGAAATCTCCAAACAGCTACCACATGCGATCGCTCACTCACGGGGAAGTTTATCCAACAGTTGGCCTGACAAAACGCCTCCAGAGAGGAGCAAAATGAAAAATGTACTGCGAGCGCCAACACATTCATGAAGAAATAATACGTGCTGCCAGCCCTGCATGACGCCTGTAACATATTATCTGTGCAGACATAAACATTCAAATCCAATCCTGTAAATGTTAATATGACAATCCCATGTTAATGCTAATATGTGGCCTGTTGCAGCCTGAGCAGCTGAGAACGGAGTGCTTTTGCGTGTATGGGTCTAACAGGCAGGAGTGCTGGGAGGTGATGGGTCCAGTTGTCAAGAGACCACCCCAAACAGGGCCCAAACAGCCAGCTGGAAGGATTGAGGAGGCGCCATGTTGCACTGACTGACCAGATTCTTCAGATAGCTCAGGGGAGGACAGGCTGTCCGCTGGCAGATGGGAAGAGGGATGTCTCTGTAGCCACAGTGGAACCCCCCCCTCCTTACATCACTCTGCAAACCCCCTCGATCTCTCACTTTGAGTCTTCCCTGTCTCTTTATCTTACTGTCTTTCTCCTGCTGGGCTTCTCGGCCCCTCCCCACTAAGTCCCAGGCGATCTTTTAAAAGTTATACTCTCCACGTCGGGCCATGAACTTGAACAGCTGCCAGGATTTCTTCGACCCCTCTCCCCTGACCGGCACTGTAACTGCCTGCAGTTGCTTCCCTCTTACTTACTCACTCTGTGATCCAGTAAAAATAATAAACTGACATGACGGATACTGTATGTGGACTTTCTGGAAGCTACCCCTCATTTGCAGTGTTTCAAATTGCGCTCTCCTCTGATCTTTTTGAGCAACATAGCAGGTCACTACAGCAACTAAATTAAAATGTCCAACAATTAGCCATTCCACTTTAATGGAAAGTGTTGGTCATGATAATTGCAGACAATTTGGCTGCATTAAACTGAGTTCTCAATCCTGAGTGTTTTGACAATGAGGCCCCTTAATCTATGTGGTAGAAAAGGCATTTAGAATGCACCCCCCCCAACAGAACAATTATCTATAAAAACAAACGATGTGGTGATGACCTGCAAGTCTCTAATGGGATGACGGACAAGAGGGTACAAAGAAGGGAGGGGGTGTTCTCGTGCTGAGATGCTGACTGGCCGCTGAGGGTCTACGAGAGTCAGCTTGTCATGCACTCAACACCACCAGAGGACAAGCACGGAACAAACCAGATCAGGATTAAGAGGCCGGCCAGAAAGTCTCTAGGTAACTCCATAAAGGGCAAAAACAGTCCTGATAAAAATCTCACGGAAATATGCTTCCAAGAACAACTTATGATTGAACTTCCAACGGTATTTTTTTTCCTAACGTAATCATCGAGTGGGAGTGGATGCAGTCAGGTTGAACTGATCTCCTGGCGATCGCTGCCAGCTTCATCAGCGCCGTCTTAAACTGTTTTCATTGAAGTCTTCGTTCTCACTCAGTCACACTGCAGCAGAAGCCAAACCAGACAAATTATCTGTCACACAAACACACCGCAGGGAGAATATTGTAATCTATCACGGAGATTAATTGGCTAATTGTATGTGTCTTCAGTCTGTGTGTGTAGATTGTGTCATCATGTTCTATCTCCCGACTTTAAACCAACATTTTAAATCCAAAAGATTAATTTCATGTATGTACAGTATTTGGCTTTACAACATGATAAATACTTCACTAAAAAAATAACCCTTCTAAAACCTTTAAAGAGTGGATTGGTCAGGGAAACCTTTGGGCCCCAGTTTTCCTTATTTACATTTGCTCATGTTTGTGCAAGCAGCTCTTTTCATCTTATAAAGACCTCTAAGAACGTCACTGCTCAAACTCTGGATTCAATTCTGTTTACATGGGTTTACGTGAAATAAGAAATTCCAGCATCCCCAGTTATATTTTGCAGTATGCGAAAGATTATGATGTTAATATACCCACAGAAACTCACAGTTGGAACTTGCTATATTACATTACATAGATTTTTCAGACTGAAACTGATGAAGGATACTTTATGCTCAGAATGAAAGTGAGAATTTTCCTACAGTGCAGACGTATGTAAAGCACTTTATGTGACTATTATTTCCATTTGGTGACTTCAACATCCAAATATATCAATATTGTGAAAGATTTGTCTTTGGATCTACATAAATATTGTTTTTTGACACTTTTATATTTCATTCATAACTAACAACCTCGTGCGTCTTCATTTTATTTCACTCTACTATGTTTTGTAATAACGCCTACTCTTGCGCCGCTACTTGAATGATTTCAATCATCTTCTTCTGTTTTGAATAAAACATGTTTTTGACGCCCTGTCAACCCTCTATTCACAATTCCACAGAAGTTCTCTGAAGTTCACCACTTGAAAGGATATACATTTACTTTATGAAACAGACAGAGATGAAGTACTCCATCCAATTAGGACAAACTCAGACTCAAAATGACACGGTGCTGGTTATCCATTACATGATTGATTTTGAATGTGTAACTAAGAATAGTTTGGTGCATGTAAAACAAATTAAAATGCTCTTTACGTGCAGACACAGACACAGCCATGTCTGACGTTGATACTATAGAGCACAACTGTAGTATGAACCTTGACATTATAGCTGGCTGGCTGCCTCGATCTCCAACCTTTCATTTTAGCACAATCAGCAGACACCCTCTCTTTGAACTCACTGGCAACTTCATATTGAGGCAGACCCTAAAATAAACGCTGGTCCAGACTGTTCCCATCTCATAAGCATACAGTACTACAACAAGCACCGTTTTCTGAAGTGCTCTGTGTTTTCCACATCTGCCTGATTATGGCTCTTCTTCTGAAGCCTGGCTGTCACAAGACCAGGCTGCTACTCCTCCTGCAGGAGAGAGCTGCACAGACTCTGGCCCTAATTAGGCATCTTAGAATAATTAGACTAAACACAGCCTTCACGCTCCACTCCGCTCATTCATCATGCTCTGCTCTAGCGCAGAGGAAATGCACTGTACGCACATGCACAAATACACACAGCAGCACACTCAAACAGCTTGGTCAGACTAATCCTCTAGGCCCCATTCAAGAGCTTGTGAGAGTCTGAAGACAAACCGGCGCTATTACACTGAATGTGTTTCTTATTGCGAAGCTACAGACCTCCTGCCTCCACAGAGTGTAGCCTAAGGAAAAGGAAGAGCTTGAGATCCAATTGAGTCACAGAGGATGAAGTAGTATGAAACAATATCCCATGCCGCTGTTGACTTTGGGCAAGGAGAGGTAGGGGCTGTAACACATACAATAGATGACAGGATCAACCGCTAAACCTCCATAAATCCACTTGTTTTAGACCTCGACCTCTGTGAGTGATGCTGTGTTTTAACATTGGAACTATTGTGAGACTTGTGACTGCAGGGAAGTATTACAAACATGGCTTTAAACCAACTCCGTGGAGGATGATGTGGTCTGACCGTACAAATTTGGACTGACTCACGGCTGTGGTTACAGTTACCAAACAGGTGACTTCATGCTTTATAGATGCTGAATTGGAAATAACTGTTTTAACAAGAGTGACACATTTTATAAGCCTCGGTGATCTCATCAGCGAAACCTGCAGAGAAACTGGGTATATAGTATAGAATATACAACTCCATCCGCACTCACCGATGACGATGAGAGTGTAGTTAATGTTGACGCTACCAAAGCCATTGGTGGCTTTGCAGATGTACGTCCCCGTGTCGTCTGCCTCCACCTCCTTGATCTTCAGGCCCATGCGGAGGATACGGAAACGGATCCAGCCGCTGTGGATGTTGCGCCCATCTTTGGTCCACATGATGAGGGGCGGAGGGTCTCCTTCCACTGGACAAGGCAGCTTGATGGCACTCCCCAGCCGGGCCGTCTGTCTGTGGACAACCTTGTTAGACACCCGTGGAGGTCCTGAAGAAACGCACAAAGAAACACGTGAATTTCCTGACATCAATTTTTTTGCAAAACCATAATGTGGTTTACAAAAAGGGAAAGCAAACATGAGGTTGAATTTGCAGCCCAATCAATAACACAGAAAAGACGTTTCTGAGGCTGATACCAATATTTTTAGGTAGTGTACCGAATTCTAACTTTATACCAAAAAATCTGAAGTATGCAATTATCCAGCAATTCCTCCGATTTTTATTCTCATCAACATTGAACAAAGAGTTCAGTTAAAAGACCAATTAAATACAAAAACCATCAAAATTATACGATTCGTGCATGTGTTTCTCGTTTTGCAAACTCACTTTTTACCTATCATCACATATCCAAAAATATAAAAGATCCCCTTAATCTCATGTTTTTCTATAAAGGTTCAGTGTGTGATATTTAGTGATAACTAGTGGTGAAGTTGTAGATTGCAACCAACTGAATCCCTCCCCCCGACCCTCATCTACAGTGGCCGCAAAAAATGCTGGTCTGCAGTCAAACATGATAGGTGACAGTAATGCACCTTAATGCCTGATGGACTCCAGCGACCCGCTCCATCTGTAGATATAAACAACTAATTTTAAGGTCACAGAAACACAGCGGTTCGTATTTCCGTGTGATTATACACTGATGAAAACATCAGCTATCTATATTATATTCCATTCCTGCAATTAGATCCTACTAAATCCCCCTAAATCTTACTCGCTGGACCTTTAACTATTAGAGAATTTACAAGTGGGAAGCAAAGCTTACAGAAGTCTATGAGAGTCAGCAAATGAAATAGAAACCAAAGAATCAGAGTTTTATGAGTGAAAACAGCTCTATAAACAGCTCAGTTATGGGCCGATGGAATAAGATAGAAGTAATTTGTCATCTTTTTGTCTGATTACCCAGAAACGTTGAAGCCAGATTGTAATAATTGGACAAGATCTGTCATCCAATGCACAGAGAGGGTAAAGTGCTCTCTGGCTCTGGTTTTGCGTAGCGTGCAAGAGATCAAAGCGATGAGGGGGGCGGGTCGCAGAGAGACGGACAGCAGCCTGTTCTGCCTGCTCTTAATTGGCTCAGGTCTGCTCCCTCAGATCTGGTGAAGTGGAGCGGGCCGAAACACCCTGTGATGGTGTTAGGAGGCCTGCACCGCTGCTCGCACAGCACCGGGCATGAACTAACCCTCCCAACTAAAATCTAAACAAAACCCTGAATTACTGAGCGGACTAGAGAAACAGGGGATTCGGGGGTTGGGGGGGATGCAACCAAACCCTATAGCTGCAACAGCCATGAAAAGTACACAGGGCTCAGTCTGCGCCTCAGAACAAATGGCCGGTCTGGTAGCAGTAAAAACAATGGGGAGGGTAAGTACACATGGCCTCTCCCAACACATACACGCACGCTCAAACACACACACAGTCACATTCCTTTGGTGCATTTCACACATATGGTAAACAAGAACTTCATTATACTGATGGGGCAACAGTGGGGGGAAGCTGACACAGGTAACTCCATCTGGCGGTTTTATTAATCACATTGCCAACAGATGTATCAGCTGCAGGTAAAACATCTGGACGGCAGGGTCAGTAACCTCTGATGTTAAAAATCTTGGACTCACTTCTATATTCGATGTGACGTTAAAAAATAATGACTTATACGCTGCGGCATGCTATAAAACAAAGCGAATGAAGGCCAAAGTCCTTGTTTCTACCTTTTTCTAAACCCTAAACACACATACTCGGAGTTTTGCTTCCTCTCTGTGGATGGCCTTTCCTGGTCTGCAGCATGCACTGGAAATTGGAAGTGTCATTGTTTATGTCTGTGGAGAAAACGCAACCGCAGTCTTTTTGGCTGTTGTCAGCTGGCCCATATCTCACTCCTCTGCTACCAGGAAAGCAGAACAGAGGCGCTCACTGTTCAGTTTTTACCCTGCAGACTGTGCTTTAGGACCACAAACAGGTCACAGTGTTGGCTCGGTACTGCTGGGCTCATATGGACCGAGTTGACCCTAAAAAGACTAAAGTGCCTTGGAAAAACCAAAATGCATTTCTGCCAAATGTTGAACAAATAGGCTTCAGTTATCTCTTACAACTTTACAGCCACTCAACCATGTGTTCCTTCTGGATTAATGGAGGGGACTGACATACAAAAACAAGGCCTGATTCATGTCAAAGGTTTAGTTTAAGCCAAGTGTCAAAACACATTGACCCTACATTTGTAGGTACAGCTTCTGTCAAACAAAGCTTCCTGAAATCAGTGACCAGTTCTTGAGAGTTCTTGAGAAAATAAAAACAGGCAGGGGAACATCTGAATACACTTTTCCGTTTGTAAAAAATATATGAGGGTGCACTGCAAAAACCTGCGACCTCTGCAGCGTTTGGACAGCATCCGTCTTGTACCATCAAACCCAGGTACAAAAGTGCTTCCACGAATTGGTTCTACAGACTTTTCCTACTAAATTTCCCTTTTTCCTTCATTTGTTTTGTTTTGCATGGTCAACAGGCTTTAATTTGGTGGTGCATCATTTACATGCGATGTATTTAAAAACGCTGTTGCATTTTTCTGCGTACTGACTGTGGAGATATTCCTAACTCTCATTTGGCTTTCAAAGGTCTTTTCTTACGGAATTGGTTGTGTGAACTTGAACTTGTGCTACTCAGGACCACTGCAGCTCCTGAGCTTTTGGCTTTAATAAACTGAAGGGCTTTGGTTGGTGCTCCAAGTGCAAGGAATGTGCAACAAATGATTTCCTCCCTCCATCTCCTCCCTTAAAAAAGCCTTTTGAAGTCTTTCTGAAAAACAAGGCACGAAGAGGTGCTGAAATCAAGGACATCGTCTGAATAACTTAATAAGTGTTTGTGCTGTGTGCATGACCACCATCCTTTCTTCAGTCGGGGCTCTCCTCCGCCTCCCCCGCCTCCTACCTCTCAAGGACAGGTTCTCTTAACCTTGGACTTGAAAGCTCAGAAACCACACAGAGGACCTCTGTGGAAAATTCAATCTTAAGAGGGGAATTGCTTTATCTGTTTGATTGTCAGATACTGAGTTCAAGAAATACGACGTGTAATCACACCACGGAAGAGGAAACATATACCAAAGCTGCGCTTTTCCCAGCTGTTTAGCGCCAGTCTTCTGAGACTCTCTGTTGCTAGCTGCACTAAGCATTATCGTCCTCTACGGAGGCTGTGAGGAATGGAAATCTGCCAGATTTATGAAAAACTGCTGAGTGTTTACTCCAATTGTTAGACGTGTTTGCCGCTCTGTAAATGGAAATTGATACACATGACCATATGGGCTTTCCCATATTGCAGCGCTGGTACGACGCTCCTTATTATAGCCGAGCTCCATGTGTGAATGGAATCTTTCATAGTGCAGGAAGAGGAGGAGGAGGCCTGGCGACTCACAGAATTAGCTCTGTTTTTCTTTGCTCAATTTGGTGATGGATTATTTTAAGAGAAAGGGGCACATTCAATAAGAGGCATTCTTGTGATTCAGACTAAATATAGCCATTTTACCAAACCTTGTGAGCGGGTTAATGAACTGTTGATCTGACGTGCAGGCATCCATGGTAGGAAATATTTTAGGAAATGTCAGAATGCAAATGAAAGAGAAAGAGGAACAGAAAACAGTTAAAAGACTACAAAGGCTGCCAGACTTGAGCGACGTTCAGATGTGCTGGCACCTCTCTCTCCTCATTTATTTTCTCTTTTAAAAAAACACCTGTGGATTTGTAATGATGTGTACACGCATAGTTCTGTCCATACAAAGTGCTTTGGTCTGTCTAGTCACTGCAAACATGTCAATAAAGAGTTGCTGACAGGCGCTCCAACAGAGAACACCTGGAACCGCAACAAGAACAACTTGATAATGCATGCAATAGTGTCTGCCCAACACAGGACATGGCTGTTCAAACAACACTGTAAACATCTACCAATAAAAAGGATTTGGTCCTTAATCTCCAGCCAATTTCCTTGTGCATCAAAGGGCTTTTGCTCACTGCCAAACTGCAGTGATTCAATAAGATAAACACTGATCTGAGTGAAAGTGTCTTCAAAATGCAATATTTACATTAAGGATAAGAGGCAAAGAGACAGATAGAAGCTGAAGAATGCTTCTACCTCCTCCGCCTCCTCCTCCTCCTCCTCCTCAGCAGCACTGTGTTAGTTCAGCAGACCATACAGAACTGTAACAGCAGTGAAAGGAAGGACTTTAATGGAGCTTGTGCTTCCAGGGAAATATTCTATCATGCATCTCTTAAAACCTCAGGAGCACTTATAATACAAATCAACAAAATGGATGTGGAAAAAAGTAAGTGCAGTTCAAGGAAAGCAACATGAGCAAGCAAAATAAACGCATGAAAGCTAGAAACCAAATCCAGAGTCGGTGACTTCACTTGAGACCGGAGAGGTTGGGTGAAGGCGAAAGGTGAGGCAGACACTGCAGCCCGGGGACTGTGTGAAAGGCCAGAGCTTCTGTTCAGAGCCTGCTGCTGCGCTCGGCTATACATTTCACAAGCGGAGATAAAAATCGGCATAAAACAGTGAGAGCAAGAGAGGGGGAGAGCCACCTTGGCAATCCAAGAAAGGAGGCGAGGTGAGGGGAGGGAGGGGAGGGGAGGGGGAGGCAGTGACAGGGTGAAAGGCGAAGGGGATATGTGGAGTGGCGGTAGAGGCTGTTCTGACAGCAGCGGGGCAGCGGAGGGTGAAGAATGCCGTCTTTTCTTACCCCTCCAGACGTCCTGCCCAGCAACTTCACCCAGTGTGGTAATCAATACCTGTTATTTTCCCCTCTCAGCTTTCCAATCAATAGATAAGAGCGGGGTAAGACCAGTCAGGACAATGGCTCTTTCTTCGGCACCATCTGATGTGGGCTGAATAGAAACTGCTTCGGCGGTGGGAATGGTTCAGAAGGAGCTATTGGGTGACACGAGAGACTAGAGAAACAGCAGGGGGTGGAATTAAAAACAAAGCGCTAAAAAGAGAAAGAGATGCTCCAGTCGATGTATCTGATTAATATCGCCGCTGGGTTTTGAGGAACATCGGTGACTCTGCGGCTCCAGAACAACAGATTCCCGCTCGCTCCATCAGAAGCACAGTAAAGAAACAGACAGAAATTACTCCAGCGTCATAAAGCTTCTGGAAACATCTCCATCACGCGGGCTACCCCTTAACAGGCCCTACTGTGGAGCCTTTGAACTCTAAGCTGCTATATTTCATTAAAATTGACTGCCTTCAACCCAGACCCAGCTGCCTCTGTTGGAGGAAAGGAGCATGTGTTAGAGAGTGTGTGTTTTTGTACCACTGACATCTGTAGCCACGAAGCAACAAAAATCTAGGCTACAGGCAAGACAAATCAGTTAGACATGCTGTCAATAATTGTTTATTTTCTGACTGAACGTCATTAACAGCGAGATTTATAGCAGAGGTGGACCGCACTGCCTAAAAACAATGACGAATATTTCGAAATATAATACGAAAACGCATACATATTGTCGAGGCCAAAGGTGTCAGGATCCAGGTGGCCTTTCATATCTGATTAATTAATTTCCAGAGGAAAAACCTCCACCTAATTAAAAGTACCGATACTTTTACTCTATGAAAAGCCTCTTTTAATCCAGGTTAAGGATTCCATAAGGACGCTGTACTTTTCCACAAATTTGGAAGTATGGAAAGAGTTCTTATGGAAAAGACCTTAACCTGACTTAACAGGGGCCTTTCACATGATTTTTGAAGTAGACTTTTTTTTTTTGTCTTAGTGCTGGACAGCACACACAGGTTGCAGTGGAAAGGTTTATATCCTGCTTTTCCAGGGTTTAACGATTTCTACCACAAAACAGAAAGTTACTTTTTTTTTTTAAAAACGGTCACGGTTGTTGTCATTACCTTTTGGAGTTCAGTGTTTTTTTTGGTTATTTGTAAGGTGTAAAAGAAAGAGAAAAAAGGAACAGCCAACAGACAGAGGTGGCAAAAGTACTGATTCAACTTCTTTACTCAACTAAAAGGATAAAAGTAGAAGCTCTGAAATGTACTCAAAAGTAAAAAGCATTTCTACATTTCTAACAGCTATTTCTAATAGCTCTCCTCCGTGGTCAGATCTTGTCTGTTTTGTCTCGTCACGTCTTTTACGTCGCCACGTCTGTCATGCATGATATTCAGCGCTCTATACACCAAGAGCTCGTCTTCTCTATGTGTTATTGTCCCATCCATGTAGGTTGAAATCTGTGTTGATGTTAGGAAGGCATGCGATGATGGAAGACTAAAAATAACAAATATTCCCCCTCGAATGCATTAAAAACAAAGTAACGAGTGTGGTTTGAAAATGTAAGGAGTAGAAAGCACAGATATTTGTGTTAAAATGGAGGGACCTCTGCCAAGCGAAGAGGATTACTCGCTGCTAAATACGGGAAAAAAACTGTTTGATGCAAAAGTATCAACAACAACAAAAAAGATAAGCAATAAATAGAAAAAAAATAACACCTGCACACTTACTCAGTACCATATTTTTCATGCAAATGTCCGTCTGCCTTGCACTGTCTTAAAGAGCAGAGTGCACAGTGAGTGGCACTCCAGCCTCTTTATCTCACTCCATTAGGCTAAGGCCTGGTGCACACACAGGGGCTGAGTGTGTGCTTAGGGCCACTTATCAGGGGAAGAGGCAACAGGAGGGAGGCTGGGAAGGGAGAGAAAGGCCAGATAGAGTGACAGACAGAGACAAGGAGAAAGAGAAAAGAAGGGTCAGAGGAGGGGACAGAGAAAGAGAATCAAGCCGAGGAGAGGAGAAGCGGGGCGAGGGTTAAAAAGGAGCGCTGATTTAGACAGTGGCGGAGAGAGCAGAGGCTAAGATGGCAAAGAGGCCTCCTTTAACACAGGAGAGGAGGGCTGCGTAGGGGAGTGAAGGGGGATTAGATGGGCCCAGGCGGCAGTAACCAGGAATCCCAACAATCTCACACCCCACTCCCTGGCTGGGCTCAGCCTCGGCCACATGACACACTCGCAGCCCTCGCTCTCTCTCGCTCTCTCTCCGATACAGAGCGGGGCACAAACAAGCACCTGTTTATTACTGTCTGCGTGGAGACGGACCGACCACTTGGCACCGAATGGGACATTGTCCGAACGCTCACAGACCGCGCTGACCACCTGTGTATTGGCTTTTTTCCTTCTATTGTACACGATTTATTTTGCTTTTCCTCCAAAGTACTGGCTGCCGGCGTCGGGGTCAGGGCCACCTCCAGCAAACAGACAAATTGTCGAAGCTTGTTAGATAGTATACTGAATATAAAACACAGTGTTGTTTTTTTAGAGAT
>JAPQRN010000016.1:95994-125246 GCA_037367275.1 Coranthus polyacanthus
GGTCAGATGTTGTCCGATGACTGACAGCGACAGGCTTTAAATCGTTCAAACAAACTCTTCTCAGGTGCTTTGTTTCAAATGTTTAGATAACGGCAGTGAAGTAACACCTCCAATGTGTTTCGCACATAAGTCCAAGGGGGCCTGTCCTTTATGATTTAATTTACATTTGTCAAAGATGTCATCATACGTTGTTAAACTTTATACGGACACTTTTACAGCTTTTCTGGCCTTGGCCTCGCTATAAAAGCACACGTTTTGAGTCAAAAGCCTCGACTGCGTGTCAGAGTTTGGAGCGTAACACAAAGCTAACTGTAACTCTGCTTCTGCTGGGATTTTTACACTTCGCAAATTGTCAGCATCACTGAAAAATCATCTCCCTCAGACTGTCTGCCAACTACACATTTGCTGATGATTTTGCGTATCTGCGACCACTTTACAGAGACAAACGATTAAAAAAAAAAACAGGCTGTAAATCCTTCTTTTGCTCTCAGATCAAATCGGTATATAAGCCGTCTGTCCGATCAGCCGGACCTTTCCTCTCCCACCATCCCGTCACTGGATTCCCCTTTGGGTTTCTCCGTTCTCTGACATCTGTTAATCTGTAAACATACAAAATTGCCTGTCTAATCTTATTTAGCCTTCACGTCTTGTTTACTTTTGGTTTATTCGTGCAGCGAAGGCACGGCTGCCACGCTGTGAATGAGGCATTGTCTGCAGACCCACAGATCTAATCTCCCTCTCTAAACCTGCCGCCAACCCCCTCCCGTCTCTCTACCTCCAGCCCCCGATAGCCACATGCAGGTATTGTACCTATCAGACGCCTCTTGAATCCACTTCCATGCTGAGCGGGAGAATAAAGACAGCGCTATGGAGCCCGGTTTGTTTTGCCAGTGTGCGTGGTCTTCCCGGGGAAATGCGTCTGGCTTTCAGATTTCTCTCATTAAACCCAGAGCGTAGTTTCAAGTTTTGCCTCGGTCTTTGACTCACGGCGCTGGATTGCATCAGACACGGTTCAGTAGTCAGCGATGGTGGATGAAATCATAGAAATTGCCTTGACAGTTATTCATGATCTGTTGACAAGCTCGCTGCAAGTTGTCTTTATAAAGCGAAGTATTGATACTGGCGTGATAAACAGTGCGGTGAATTGTGGTCAGAGTGAGGGCTCAGTCTTACGGTTACAAACACACAGGCTGATGCGAGACAGTGTCTTGGCCCGGCCGCAGGAGAGCTGGACTCTACACTGACTTGTGTTCTTTCACCCTGGGAAGCTGATGGATGATGTTTGTTTGGTTTAGCTGTAGTGAATGAGCACACACACACACACACAGACACACACACACACAACCATGACGGCAAAGAGCACAAACTGGGGGTAGGGGTTGGCTTGCCCTCTCTCATTCCTCCGCTCTGTGTTGATTTTGGGTCTCTGTTTAGAGTTTTCTTTTTCACTTTTTTTAGTTTTCCGTCTCTTACTCCTCAGCCAGTCGCTCATGCCGAGCCGTGAACCTGGTGTCGCCTTCCAGATTTTTAAATGCGCGGCGTTAAACATAAGGAAAGGTTGTTTATGGAGCTCTCACCTCTGGCGCAGTCAGTCAGCAAAACTGCCTCAAAGATGAACAGGGCAATCTTCAGGACTTCCATGCCGACCAAAGACAACTTCATGTTCCTTAAAGCTGAAAGACAAACGGCCACAGTGACACGGCGTGTAAGTTCATAGGATGAATAAGTCATATAAAAAGTTGTGAGGGGGGGGAGAAAGGCATACTTGCTATGTAATACAGGAATAAGACGGTTACAGCAGTGACAAGTAATGTCAAAAAAGTACTATTACTACTAACAACCAATTTCCATTACATTTTTTTAAAACTTTTTTGAAACTTTTTTCCAAACTGGTCTCTAAAGGAGGTCTAAAACGAACCCCAAATGTACTAATGTCAACGTCACACAAACTATATACCATTATATATTCCTATAGAATAGATGTGTAATATTCTGATTTAAAGTCATACACTTTTGGGGACTGGTTCACGTATTATTACAGTGAAGTGGTTCCAGTAGTCAGGATAAACGTCTAAACAGCTGACCACGGACCCAATGAGCTAACTGTACTTCAACACGTCTCTTTTTAGCGCTTTCTCTGAACCTCCCTTACAGTAAAATACCGCTAGCGCCGCACCACCGTTGCCTGGATGAGGAGGGGAAATAAACTTTGAAGAGTTTGCGCAAAGGTGTGAAACGTAAGCACGAACGCGTCCGCAACATACCTTGATATTCAGTGAATGAAGTCAAGCCCGCGTCAGCCTCTCGACAGAAACGCTTTGAGCTAAAGTCCGCGTTGAGTCCATGAATCAGAAGTGACAGCGGCCGACTTTTCGCTGACCTCAGACCAGCTCACAGCCCGTCTCTTGACTTTTTTTTTTTTTTTTTTTTTTTTCTTTTTTTAAATACGCGACTAAAAGCCGCGATAAAAACCGACGCATCTCGACAAAAAAAAAAAAAAAAATCTCAGCAAAAGTCCCGTTTGTGATGTTTTTTTTTTTTTATTTTTATTTTTTTGGGTTTTTTTTTTTTTTTTTCCTTCTCAGTCCAGTCCCGGTCCGTGTACTCCGCTTCGTCCACCAAGTGACTTTTCCAGAGCAGAGCGCACTCGGCGGAGCCTCGGCGTCCGTCCCAGCGCCGCCGCGCCGGGCCAATCACAGCCCGCGGAGGCCGGACGCGTTTAACTCTTCATCTCTCACCCACACCGACCTCCTCTTCGTCGCAGCCTTTATCTCGCTGCTGTCGGCCTCAAGTATGAGAAACCAGATAACACCTGGGAGACGTTCAAAAGGGATGCGAGCTACAGTAAATAAGCGTTTATTCCCACGATTAGAATTTAGTTTATAGAGTTCTGAATCCACCCAAATGAAATTAAAGGTCGTTTTTGTTTTAACAAATCTGTATTTGGCATCTTTTCTTGCAAGCATTCTTTATAAAACATTCATGGTTTGTAATTTTACACGAGAATCACATTTAAAAAGCAAAACTTATCAGATTTTTTTTGCGCCTTGTCTGATGAATAACATAATAATAAAGTACCACGAACAAGTGCTGCCACCTGGTGGCTTCAATAACGCTCATTAATCTTTTTTTTTTTTCTCCTTTCTTTTTCCATTTCTTAAGCATTTTGCAGCGAATCCACATCACAATAAATACATTTTCACTCATAATCAGCGGCAGAATGTGCGTGGTCGACACATACTTCTGAGATGGTGTTAAGTTTCAAGTCACAGGTTTTTGTGTTCTGAGAAACCCTTTACTACAGCCAGCAATTAGATTATAATAAATTCAATATAACAGCCCCTCAACATGACCTTTTGAAATACCGTTCTCAGAATATTTATGTTACAGGTCAGATGTTCTTAATTTATGTTATTCGTTACAGAATAAACGTTTTTGTTGTCAATTTAAATGCAGCTTACTTCTTTGCCAGGTTTTTGCCTCACAGTGGCTACATTCAGAGAGCAGGCAAAAGTCGCCCGAATCTGGTCTTTTCTGGTCTTTTCACTTCTTTTGACTCAGATCTGTGTTTTTTTTTAATGACAGTGTGAACAGTACAAATCACATGGAACCTGATCTTATCAGTTCTGACCTGGGCCACTTCCCTATGTGGTCCTGAACGGGACACAGGTCCGACCTTCTGCGACGTGACCTCCAAGTCTAAACAATCAGATCAGAAATCCATGTGACTTTTACGTCGTTCTAGGTTGAGATTAGTCACAACTCTGCACCGGAGGGAGTCGTTCACGTGAGCTCAACCTTAAACGTGCACAGAGTTTTTACTTAAAAAGGGTCAGAATACACAACCTTTACTTGTAGTCGAGTAATTCCAGCGTGTGTTAGTATTTTTTACAGAAGGAAATGATCTGAATACACAGCTTTTGTGCATGTGGGTCAGTTCGGCACCGTGACACATTGATGACAAAGGTTTACTTTTCTCCACTTTGCGACAATGGTCTGATGATTATTGCAAACAGATTCACCGATGCCAACGACTACACAGTAACTACTCATTTGGGAAAATAAGCGGAACCTATAAACAGATACAGCTGTAATATGTAGTGTATAATACGCCAGTCATTGAAGGGAGTTGGAACGAGAGGCTCGTCTTTCTTGTTCAGGAACAGAACCGGTGTTGGTTTTCAAAGTCTGACTCAGGTCACATTTTGAGACAACTCTACGGTGCTCTGCCGGGAAAAAAAACCAAAAAAAAAAAAAAAACCAAGTCATCAGTCCATATTTTCAAACAGGAAAAAGTAATTTATTTCAATATACATCACATTTAAAACTATATAACATTATTTGTCTGTTGAATATGTTACACAGCTTTTATCATGGAAATGTACTGGAATTTTACAAAATAAGACCAAGCTCTGAAATAATAGGATATCCTGCCCTTTAATTACTGCATGATTCTTCTGTTTGTTTTTTTTGTTTTTTTTTTTACATAAAAGTAATTGTAGCTTCATATGTTATTTTTGTTCTTTATAAAATAAAAAAGCATACCTTTCCAAAGTGGGTTTATATGTTCTGTAATGAAAATAAGACTGATTCAGCAGTAGTGTGAGTTTGTGATTATGTAATGCCTGAGAAACCGCTTTTGTCTGATCGGAATGGACATAATAATATTACACTGTTGATGCTTAAAGGTCCATAATGGTAGAATGGAAATTTCAGCCCATGTAGATGTACAAATGTAACGGAGCACGGAAGATACTTTGTAAGTTGTCGTTGCAATGGAAGCAGAGTTGCGAGCAGAAAGGAAGTCAGGTGTAAATGATGTCAGTCTTTTCCAGTCCAACAGTACCACCAGAGCCAATAATTCAGTGTAAACACAAATCAGCCCAGCATTGCTCCTCAGAAATTTCCTATAACTACAATTTAAATAGCAAAGACCTGTCTCTTAAAAGCACAGGACCGTTGCAGTTAGTAGTCCCAGTATTGCACTAAAGCCAGTGAGGAAGAGAAAACCAATGGGTAATAATCGGCCTGTAGTCTGTAGGCCAGCACCTGAGAAGGCCTCTGGTTCAGAACAAATATATACACATCATGGTGCTAATGAGGGCACTGAGCGAAGAGAGGTCAACTCTCCACTAGGGGGCCTTCAAAACCTGACAATGATGACTAAGGAATCCCTTTTATTCATCCCAGTGTGCAGCAGAGTATCCAGAGAGAACTAAACATGCCATGGTGCATCTGTAAAAGCGACGGGCACAGCCCATTAATCATCTTTAAGAGGCCCATGTTCAGTGTTGGAATATAGACCCCTTTTATAAAGTGATACAGAATTACACATTCATTGCCATTAAAAGCATGAAGAAATCGTAATATGAAAGCTGTCGTTTTCATTTTTGCTTTACTGGGAGTGGCAGCCTGGTGAAGACCACATTCCAATTCCCATATATAGCAACCGTTAACTGAAGACATTTTAGTGTAGTTATTTCCAGAATTATCCTTATTTACATGGTTATCATGACTTACATTCTTTTCAGTAATCCGAGTCCCATGGGAGCTCTGGCACAAATGTAGGAAGCTCGCTAAAGCATAAGAAAATATGTCACAAGTCCTTTCATATACACCTAAAGCAACAAAACAGTTTGTACTCCAAACTGCTACAGAAGACTGTTGCACAATGCCGGTTCAAAATCGGTTATTGCCTGCTCATTCCCTCTCTCTTTTGGACTTCTAAAATCAAACAGGCGTTTGTGAACCATTCGGATGTGTTGGTGGGCACAGAAATCTCACCCTTTGGTTCCCATTTAGGCACCAACATCTTGGAGGCAACAGAAACCGGTCTAATCATCTCGGTGGCTCTGTCTGTTGTCTCGCTGCTCTGTCATCTATAATAGCCTATTTTCCAAGCCTTGCTTAGCGGGGATGATGACGGCCATTAAGATTTACCAGAGCAGTGTGGCATTTGCTTTGTACACAGCCTTGGTCTGTTGCATATGTTCCTGTTGTGGCAGACTGTGTGCTTTTGGTGATAATCTGTGTTCAGATGCCAGCCTTGTCGCTGTAGAAGGGTGTGACATGAAACATGTAGCAGTGTGTGCACACTCTGACTGGCTTCACTTGGCCATATCGGGGCAAAGGAGCGGAGTGAGAGGAGCAGCGAGAGCAGAAGATCTGAAATGACACAATAACACAGATGTTCAACGGTATATAATGTGAAAGACACTATCCAGCTGGTCATCTGTTTAATCTAACGACACATTCAGTTAGTGCTTGACGTTAGAATGGTTTTCATTTCCTGTAGGTTAAGAGGTTTTCCTATACTTCCATACCTTTGCATTGCTAAAAAGCTGCTATAACACTTCACTAGGCAGCAGCTGTTTCATGCAAACCGATTCCTACATCAGCATGTTCTCCTGACAGTAGAATCAGCCACGAACCTACAGCTTTGGAAATAATTATTAGACCACCTGTGATTTTTCTGTAGAAATTCAACATAAGAATCCTTCAACACTTATCATTTTGTGTAAAATTGATCAAAGTGGTTCAATAATTGCAGCAATTTCTAATAGGCGTGACACAATCTGATAATGACAAAACACGTTCAATGAATTATGTATTCAAAAAGAACAGAATAATGGAATGGAGCATTGTTTTGTGCATCAGCTACACAAATAAGGAAAAGACAATCCGATGTGATTTAGAAGTCAACCAAGAGAAGAGAACTGCCTGATGAAGAGAAGAGGATGAAGAGGAGAGGACGACAGTGAGAGAGTCACTGCTAAGAGACTTGGAATCAGCAAAACAGCTGTTTATTACAACCTCCGGAAGAAAACGCATTTCAACACCATGTCACAGTGGCCTAATAATTATTTCCAAAGGTGTATATAAAAGGCCCAGTCATGCAAAAAATGTGTTATACTCTGAAACCGCCAGAATCTTTAAAAATAACTAGATACTCCCAGTGCTACATTCAAATTCTGCCACCTGAGCTGCTTTAGACGTTAACACAGTGATCGTACCTTTCCACAGCTCCTACAGTGATGCTTCCTGCGAATGACGGTGAAGGGAGCCTTGCAGGCTATGCAGGAGTTACATGCTTCATCTGGAACCCAGTCAGGAGGGTCTGCACAGGGTAAAAAAAAAAAGAAAAAAAAGAAAACAGTTACAGTAACACAAAACAGGCCTATCACCATTAGTGTGTCTGCTGCAGAGATAAGTGGTAGAAAGGAAATAATTGATTGCACTTCTGTCTGTGGATCTGCTGACCTTCGAACTGGCCCTCCCTGGCCTTGGCTGCCAATTCCGATGAGGAAATGGTTTCCTGACAGAGAGCACAGTCCTCCAGCACTGCACTACGTAGAACGGGACCTGATAGAAACCACAGAAGGAGAAATTGATGCTGGTTTACTGTGCATGACTGTGTTGTTTTGGTTAAAAACACTGCTCCAGTCAGAGACAGCTTGATTAGTACAGACCGGCTTAGGCACACGCCACTGAGGAATCAAAACACGAATGACTTTTTAAAAAAGGTTGGATGTAATTTCAGTCTGTTTCTTCGATGGAAAACACAGACTGATTTCATATTACAACAGATATTTTAAGCAGATTTAATAAACAGTGGACGACGGCAGTGAAGCCCGTGTGATTTTGTGTAAAGGTTTGCATTTTTAGAGACATTCATTCCTTTTGGTAATTCTGTATTGTGTAATACAGTACCAAGGACAAGACAACATGACATGATTGTATGCATAAAACATGATTCTAACCTTTCTTTTGCTTTTCATTGTCTCCCTGCTCACACTTGGTTGCCATGACTTCAAAGAGAGTCTTAAGGATGCTGCGAAGGTCACTAGCATAGTTGGTCTGCAGCTGATCAGCGACGCCTGCATCACACACAGCACAAAATAGATATCAGCACGGAGGGGGGGCAGCAGCGAAGGAGGGGAAGGTGACGAAGTAAGTCAGACAGATTTTACCTGATATACAAACAAAGAGACGGTGAATGAGGTCACTGCTGCTGTGGAAGCGTGATCGGATCTTGTTCCTGGCGGCCAACTTGGCGTCCTGCAGAGCCTGCTGGATCTCCTGATGGTCTGGGTCTTCTGACGTCCCTGAGCTGGGGGTCAGACTGCTGACAGGGCTGGAGGGAGCAGTGAAAAAACAAGGAATGATCATCTTTTATCTTTGCCCAGTTGTACATGCTAATTCATATGCAATGTATAGCTCATTTTCTGTGCACAACCCTCTTTCTAGATATTTCCTCCTAAACTCCTGATTAGATAATAATTGATACGTCAATGCTCCTGAACACGTGCAACTGCATTCTGTTAAAGTAAATAAAATATAAATATTACCAAGCACATTACAAATCGCCATCATTATTGAATAGATGGACATTAATACTCCACAACATCTGCGTAATTCAATTTGCAGTCGAAGCCAGGAGGCATATTAATGATGTCATCTGTCGCCCATAAGGGGAGGAGTGACTGACGCATCAATCAGCCGCTGAATGTGAGCAGAGGACGGAAAACGACAAAGGATGTCTTTTTATCTGTCATACAAGAACTACGTTCCGGCTTCAAAGAGGGGGTGAAAGAAGAAACGCACAAGCACACGATGCACATATGTTACAAACATTCATGAGTGAGTTGTTGTTACCTGGGAGTGTATGCACTGCTTGACAGACTACATGTGGTGACCGACACACTCTCACAGTCACTACCTGACACAGAGCTGAGGGGGGAGTTCTGGAAACTAAAAATAACCCAAAAAATGTAGAAAAAAAAAGAAGAAATTATAGAAATGCATAACAAAAATGAGCATACAGGTGTATAATTATGGTAAAATGAAAAGCAATTAATGAAAGGAACAGAACAGGATGAAACATGGTGAAATAAAATATAAAAAGATATGGACGTCGAGCTCGTACACCTCTCAAAGAAAATGACTACCTCAATATTAATCAAGAAGAATCCAAAATGCCTTTTTTGCAAGCAAAGTACTCTAAGGAGGTAACAGCAAGTTGTTGCCGAAGATGTGGAAAGGTAGACGCAAACTACACGTATATATTCCTTTCTTGTCCAGTTTTACAGCGATATGGAATTTCACTTTAGGATCTCAGCAAATAGTACTTAGGTAGAAAACACACCGCTGTTCTTTCAGTAAACTTATAAGTGTCTTTTAAGAATTTGAAGACTAGTGACTTTTAAAAGGATATATATTAAAAAAAACTGGCCAAAAGCCACATTTTTCATCATTTTCTTTGATAAGTTGAGAAAATAATTGACAGATTAATCGACAACAAAAATCATTGTTGGTTGATGAATAATAGCAATGATGGCGCACCTGGTGTTCTTCCTGCTGTCCTCTTTGGCGTCTGTCTTGGAATCTTTACTTCCTGCCTTGTCCTTATCCACCTCTTTGTCCCTCTGTTTGCCTCCGCTGGCCTGATGTGTCTTTTCAGTCCTCAGCTGGTGGTTGCACAGGGGGACTCCATCCCCTTCTGTACAGTCCTGAGCGTGCTGCTCAGGCCCTGAAGACACCAACAGGCACTTCTCACAGAACTGCGAGTTTCCTTCATCTTCCAGAGGCTCAGCAGGGCAGCGAGAAGACGGTGGAGTCAGCTGGGAGAGCTCGCCTTTACCGTGAGGCTCGTGACTTCGAGGAGGCAGCCGACAAGCAGAGGACTGGATGACAGAGCTGGGGGCAGCGGTCTTACAGTGCTTGTCCAATCCAAGACTGAGGCCTAAGCCGAGTCCAGTGCTCTCAGTGGTGATAGCCTCCTCGTGGCCGTCCTCACAGCTCCCACAGCAAACACAGGAATTGAGAAGGCAGTGGGTGGCCACCAGGGGGCCGCAGGGCTCAATGTCAGACGGAGTGGGCCGCGGCAGCAGCAGCTTGTCCACAGTCAGCTCTGTTAGGCTAGGGGAGCGAGGGTTGAAGATGACTGTGGCAGAGAGCTTCATGCCACCCATACGGTGGGCGATGACCTCAGCCGTTTCAGACGCGGTTCCCTCCAAACCCATTTCCCACCCGTTGGTGTAAGGCAAGGGTTCAGAGCCGGGCGCGGAGGTGCAAGGCGGCCGCTTTGCAATAGGACCGCGCGTGTTCTGGCTGCTTGGCTGTGGGCATGGCTGCTCTGAGTGAGTCTCAGAGTACCAGCCATTTCTCACAGAGTCTGACCGTGGGCCTGGCTTGCGCTGCACGGGACCAGCAGACTCAGGTGCTTTGGAGGGCGTGGCCACACAAATACAGGCCTCTTTTGAGATGCTGGTGATGCTTTCTCCTGCTGCATCCAGGTCGTCCATGAAGAAGACTCTGTCCTCCTCTTCTACGTAAATACCGGTCCTCCCCCGACTCACCAGTAGCCTGTGGGGAGAGGCTTCAGTGCTGGAAGCCCCACTGGAGCCTCCTACTTCTCTTCTTTGGGGTTGGTGGGCCGGGGACTGACCCTGGCTGGGAGGTGACAGCAGAGTGGACATCTCATCTCCTACACGGTACACCATCATGTTGAGCTGCTCCAGTTCCTCCTCGTCGTACTGCATGGAGCAGGCTAGCTCAGCCTCCTCCGCCTCCTCGCATAGCAGCCCCTGCTCCTGCTCCTCCTCCCACCTCTCAGTTTCCACCTCCTCCCAGCCTTTCTCCACTTCTGCCAATTCTTCCTCCTGGCTGGGACAGACAAACAGAGCCAGATCTTCCTGCTCCCCCTCGCTCTCCCCCTTGGAAGTGTCATTAGCGGTGCTGCAGGATGAGTGATTTTCTTGGGCTGGTGCTGGTGTGGTGCTAGATGCCAGCCCTTGGCCTGTTGACAACTCGCCATCCTGGGAGATGCAGAGGTTCCTCTCCAGTGTCATCAGCTCCTCCTCAGTCAGGGTTTGCAGCAGGTCTCTGGAAAATGATCAGAAGATGGTGATACATATGGCATTTCTGCAGTGTCACAGGAAAAAGTCTAGATTTTGCGACGTTTGAGATTCACAGACTGTACCTTATTTTCTTTAATAAAGTGCGAAAGGGCCGGAACAGCTCAGACATGTCCTCAGCTTTTCGGTCTAAGTTCAGAGGTCCGTCTGAATACACAACCAGCCCACTAAAAAGATGTTTAAAATTCTGTAAGAGGCTGGAAAGAAGTAGGGAAGATGTGAGCGGAAGAATGGAGTGGACAGGCCACACTTACCACACAATGGCTAGTCTGGGAATTGTAAACATCAGCGCGGGTTCATAGTCATCGATCATGTCTTGTGTGAGATAGCCCAGCTTCAGGGCGCTAAGACGACAGCACAAAGGGAAAAACAAACCACAAAACATTCACCACATTATCTCTACATTTTCTTTGTTATTTTGCAGATTGTTAGTCCCTCTGGAAACTCACCGCTCTACAGTCTCACAGAAGAGCACAATCACCTCCTGCTGTACATAGTATTCTTTGGGAGACTTCACAGGCACCATGGCTGACACATAACTGGCAGTGAAAGACAAGAAAGTGAAATGTTCAGATATTCAGAGCCAAATGTTTCTTTAAAACTTTGATTAAATCATTGCAAGGATGCTAACTGTGGATTAATCTTGTAGCTACAGTTGAAGTGTCTAGTCCTAACTTACCTGAGCTCAAACTCAGCAAAAAGGCTGTCAAAATGTCGCAATGCGTCCTTCATGCGGTCTGTGTAAAAGTTGAGGTCTCTCAGGGCCTGGTCTCTGGTGATGTTGCGTACCTCCTCCAGGCTGCGAGTAAGGTCCTTAGCCAGGGGCCTCATAGCTATACTCTCTATCTCCCTGTTCATGATGATGGAGCCAGCGGCCAAACACTGCAGTGGAACATCACAGTACAAGTACATAATAAATTAGCCTGCCTTTCGGAGAGGAATAAACTTAAAATGTGACGACTTATCAAAAAGAAACATTATAGTATTTTTATGCAGTGTGTGTACATTTGTGAATAAATGCATGTGTTAAAGCCACGTGAAAGGTTGTTTCCAGCAGTGTACTGTGTGTGTCTGTGTGTGTGTGTATATACGCTGAAGGGAATACACTACCTCAGCCCCAAACCACAGCTGCCCTGCCAAGTTGTCATGACGAATCTCCTCGGGGAACTTGACACAGAAGTCTCTGTTGGCCCGGTCGTTAGGGATACATTCATCCATGATCTGATTGATAATGTTCAACACATTGTCCTGCAGATGGCACAGAAAACAAGACTGAACAAACTAGTTGGAACTGAAAAATTATAAAGGTGCACTCTAGTGAATTAGTGAAAAGAGCAGTATAGTGTTTACTAAACAAACTGATGTTGGTTAATAATCTCAATGTTAAAATCGTGTCACCTCTTCAAGACGGCCTTTTATATTACTTTGTTTAAAGACCATTGATTAGGAAGTGAATGAAAACAATTTGACAAGTACATGAAACCATTATGGCCCTCACGGCTACATTCTCCCTCAATAAAAACACTAAACTAAAGCCCATAATTCCAGCAGCGAAAATGCAGTGTCACACACAGCAAGAGCTAATCAAGAGCTTATGTGCCGCTGGCATGTACAACAGCCATAACAATGACTTACAATGAGCCTTTCACTCAACCGCAGCTGCACTGTGCACTGTAATCTTGTCAGGCACAGCACTGCGTCTTTCTCTGCTCGCCCCGAGGAAAAAGATTAAAAAGCTTTGAGAGAGAGAGCTTTAACCACTGATTCCTTTATGGTTGTGTGCTGCGCGTGTGTCTTGGCCCAGTCCGACTCCCACCCCACTGTCTGTGGGCTTCTCTCAGCAGGGGACACCGGTGATAACCTTCCTTACAGTTGGTTTCGTATCATCCAGGGGTATCGACTCCGATGCGATACCTGTTTCTGGCAAAAACACCTGACAAAAGACTGGCTTCAGTTCATCTCTTACCTTTATCTCTGTATCTCAGTATCCTTTATCTTCCTCCTTCCTCCTGTGTATGCCATCTAACTCAATCTCAAACATCATCTCACACACTCACTTGCCTGTTCCAGCAGGCCACACTATAAGAACAGCCGTGCCAACATTACATGAGCAGCATGCCAGTAACCCCCACAGAGGCCCATGAATAAGAGCTGATAGCTGCAGTGGCAGGTTCAAGTGCAAAATTTTGGCTTGAGTGCGCTTGCCTTCTATTCTTGGGGCCTCAGGCCTTTGGGGTATCACACTGTTTCATTCATTCTCCAGAACCTTTAAAGGAGGCACACCACTGAAAAGACTCCTCTCTGAACATTAAACATATTCACTGCAACTTGTAGGATGAGCAAACCAGACTGACAATTTTTACATGCACAAAATATTCCAGTTATGTCCGAAAAAGACAATATTCTGACTAAGCTATTTACATGGCAAATGAAAATGAATTTTCCACTAATACTCCCATTTACAGGCAGTTGTGCATACTCTGATTTATGTAAAATCCCCTCATGCCATACTCTATGTCCTATGGCTATGCCGTTTAAATAACTAAATTGTGAACCCAGCCTCCCTCTTTCATTCATTTAACTCCTTCTTGAAAAGGTTGACGATGTGATGTTTGCGCATATCCAAAAACCTGTTGATATCCGTCTTTCATGATGTTTAAAAGTAGGTGCTTCTCCTTCCAAACAGAAATGTGCTATTTACATGTCCCGGGTCAAATTCAGAATATTTTCAATACACTAGTGGAATATTAGCGTGCACGTAAACATAGTCACTGCAGGCAAAGGTAGAGCTTATTTATGAATTTAGCTGAAACAAGCACAAACTAGTGATCAACCAAGGTTTTTGTTGTGTTTGTGTCACATTTTAGAATAACGTAATGGTGTTTCGACAACACAAAATGTTGCAGAAACACCATTAAGCTGAAGGTGAAATCAAATCAAGAAAGTTCAGCAGTATTTCAACAATATTCATTGTGAGTTTTCCCATTAAACTGGATGGATAAATGAAATAAATATCCACATTTCAGTGTTTCTATTCCTTGTGACGTGTAACAATGTAGACTGGTGACTACATTTTCTTTATCGGATATTGTATTGCTTAAAACAAAAAATGATCATTTAAAATGTCTGATAATTCTTCCTTATCTAAAAGATGAACCCACAGTTTCCACATCTCAGGGTGATAATATAATGGATGCAAACTTCAATAGCAAAACAGAAAACCAACCAAAGAAAGATAATATAGAGAAAGGAGAACAGACACATAAGACACAAGGTGACAGCTTGAGAGAGGGATGGATAGAGGGAAAGACAGAACAGTTGGGGATCAAGTGATGACCTTATTAAGCCTTATTATTCTCCCCTGTGACTTGGTGGTGAGAGGAGGCTAAGGCACCACAGGCCACATGACGACCTTCCACCACCTCCAGGTTTCTCAGCATGATGCAGCGTGGCAGCCATCACTCATGCGCAGCATCACAGCCACTAAGCTCCTCTCAGTTCTGGCCACAAAAACACCGCATCATTCACCACACACAGCTATTTACCTGTGCAGTCATATCTGAACATTGTCACTTTGTTTCATTCAACAAAATCTTTTACTGGATGCTACTATTAGCAGAACAGACCGGTGGTTTTGCACAATCACTCCTTTAAGGGTGCAGCTTGACTTTCACCTAATTATTATTCAAATCACCGACAGCAATTTCACAAGCAATTCATGTTGCAAACACAACAGCCTCAGTAAGGGGTGTAGATATAAAAATCCTTTGAACTGAAGCTTCATTTGTAATCATTTACTAATAACCCACATGACATGCAGCCCAGTGTTATCAAAGCAAGATGAGTGTTTCCATTGGTTACTTCCAAACAAAGTCTGCTTATCTCACCTTATCAGCCAAAGTGCTTGATATAAGAAAATAGTCAGGGAGTGTTTGGTAAGGCAATAGTCATATCACCTCGCCTGTATTTGGAAACACTGATTATGGCGCTCTATTTTCAGTTTCCAGGCCCAACTATGGTCCAGCTGGGTGATTATGTGAATAAAAAGAAGCTAAACTTAATATAAGAATTCCTGGCTTAGCTTCAAATCCAAGCGTTTACTCCACTACTTCAGTGTTTTATTTCATACATAATGAATGAAGTTTCAACACCAATTCATTCATTAATAGTGAAATGAAATGCACCAAAAGGTGAATGCTGGCCCTTCCGAATGAGTATTTTGGTTTCTCCCGACTGACCTGACAGGAGCGGAACTGGTTGACCAGCAGGGTACATCTCTGAGGGTCCTTCCTGCCGTCAAGGCTGTCCAGCTCAGTGGCCACCTGGTTCAGCTCTTCATCAGCGTAGTAGAACTGGGCCAAGAGCTGGGGGTCCGTCCGCTGCACAGAAACACAACAAGATGACAGAAGTTCATTTTCTGTAATAGAGTGGTATAGTCCAACTGTTTATTACAAGCAATACAGACAAATCAATGCAATATAAATGAAACTTAGTAACTTGTGGCTGTTTATTGGGTTTGAATTTTGGGTTGTTCTTGTGACGGCTGTGAAGTCCAATCCAATAAGTTTAGAGCTCCACATGAGCAAAATACAGAGTCAGGCAGAGTCAGCTGTTGTTTGGCGACTTTCTAGCTGTGCTGGGCAAGTCAATGCATGAAATAAAAAGTAGGTTTTCTAGTTCAGTAAATCTTCTAGTTCGTGGTTTCTGCAGGTTTCGACAAGTTAAATGTAAGACTTTTTATGACCATTGTGAATGGAAAATAAGACCCATTTCTGTTCTTGAGCCAGATGTAACTGAACTTGCACTTAGACATGTTAGGTGAAAGTGACAGAAACAGTTTCTTTATTACTTCAAGAAGTAGCTGATAAATTGTAACTGGGCTGCACAGTTTGTTGCCACTTTTGTTTCTTTTTATAGCTTTGTTGCAGTGTCACCTATGCACATTTTCCCCCAAAAAACAGAGATGTGGTTAAAGTACACACATTTTTTACTGCAGTAAAAGTCTAAAAGAACAGCCTCTGATATGTACCACAAATATAAAAATAAAATGTAGCCCTTTTTGGGGAAAAGAAATACCAGCTCTCATCTTTTCTCTGCTCCGAAGTATTGTTATTATATCGGTCGACCTCCAATCATAAGGACCCAGAAGTAACGCTTTGTCATTTGAGGGATGTAAACACTAAAGCCCTGGAAATATAGTTTGGTAAGACAGCCAATAAAAGAGAGAGAGAAACACATAGTGAGATGTAAAGGGCAAAGCAGGAGAGTAGGAACATGACAGACTGCATAACCCAGCAACATACTGACAAGCTGTAGGGACAAAAATAAAATCAGGTAAGTAGGGCATTGTATAGGCCAGCGTAACAACAGATTGCTCTCCCATTTGCCGAGGTGTTCCAGTGATTTATGAGGAAAACCTGAATAAACGTGGATTGTACCAATAAACCTTGCTCCATGTACACACGCAAAAGTAAATGATAAAAATATCATTAATCCTGACAAGAGGAGTTAACAAAGGTTAATATAGTGTGAAAGCTCACCAGAACAGGAGGTGTAATTAGAGTGCTTGGCCCTGGTGGAGGATTTGTGTCATTATCTCCCACCGTGTTCCCCTCACTCCACTGCTGAGTGAAGCACGCACAGCCACACATACGCAAGGGAAGAAGCACTGATGCACGAAAACATATAAACCCAATATGTCCTCACCCGGCCTCATTGATTAGACTCCAAATTATCAGGACAATTTCATTTTTTAAAAATCTTTCATTGGCAAATGTTACACGTGGACGCGCATCCTGGGGAGAGCTCACGTTGATCGAAAGGTTAATGGTTTTGAAAATAGCGACCACATGCTGACGTGCCTCATCGCAAACCACAAGGACCCAATGATGGTACAGGAGCTCAGCCGTTAAAAGGACAGCATGACTGTGCAGACTAGAAGGGATCGCTACGCCGGTAAACAGCCTTGTTTGCCTGCCATGCGGCAACTGTCTGGAAGTGTTTTTCATCAAGTCAAACTGAATAGTGGTATTTATCGAAACCTCTCGCAGGACCTTTCCCCTGAAGTTTGCAGTGTTTCCTGTTGCGTGATGCTCCCCCCCGTGGGCCCACGCTTCTCACTGAATATGATACATGGTGCTGTTCCCTCACTCTCTCTCATTAATAATGAAACAAACAGCAAGGAGAAAACACAGAGATATAACCTACAGCTAGGATACTAGTCGCATTAGTACTGTGAGGGGAAACTCTACACATCTTTAGGTTTTTTGGAGGACTGAGATATGCAACGACACAATACTAAATCTTAAAACATGTGAAACTGATGGGAGGGCTACATTTGGGACTATTTTTTTGTCAAAGTTGCTTTTACGTGGAAAGTGGGGCTTCTTGGTACCTCCTAACTATCCTATTCTTTACAGTAGAAAGCCCTCAGCGCAAAACCACTATTGTTAGTACAGATTTTGTTAATGCATGTGAATTTTGATGACCTGCCATGCCTCCTTTACCCTTCTTGAGTCTCCATTACAGCAGACAAATATAGCCAGATTTGTTAATTTCCCAGGTGTATTACATCCATGATTGATAGTATATTCAGTGAAAACGGGAATAGGCCGCCTCAATGTTGGAGGAAACAGCAACAGAGAAACAACCATGAATAGTAAATAATAAGATTTATCACAGCTCATTATTGGCATTACTATAATAAAATTATAGATAGGGACCTGCATAATGATCATGAGCTATATTTGTTTATAAAAAATAGGTAAGACCTTATAAGCGTATGCCTCTTCCGATGCCTTTTTTGTTTTCTGACTTATTTGTTATATGTTCAAATTAAATCTAATCTGATCTATTGTAAATGAAAATTAATATAGAGGAAATCCTGATTACATATAAGGATGCAAACAAACAAAACACTGAAATGTATGTCTATAACTAAATAAATAAATAACTAAATGAAAAAGGTGATGGTGGTGAAATTACTGTCCAGAGTCAAATGTAAATGAATTTTCCACAACTACACCACACTGAGAGATAGAAATGTCAAGATGACCAAACAGGAAACAGGAGTGGGAGTCAGTGAAAGACCTTTTGCCAGCACCACAGAGTGGTAGCATTCATTTTGAGATTTCATATAGGCCAACACTGACGGAGGAAGAAAAGAAGCATTTGAGACAGACGCCATCCTATAGCCTCCTCCTGCTGCATTCCTCACACAAGAGGGAACATTCCTGCAGCACTGCATCATGGGGGAAAAGTCAAAGGCAGGCAATGTTCACGACACGCTGATTTACTTTTAGACAAGCACAAATACTTCAGCTGCCTGGCAATATTTGTAGATTGTAAAATCATTTATCAAATGAAAAATAGTCCTTACTTTTAGGGTAAAAAGAGATGCCTATTCCTATCGTGACAGATTATTTCTAACTCAATATAAATATGGATCCATGTCATTTCTGACAACTTTTCAACAAGCCAAGTCACACCAAAATGTACTACTTCAATTCAATTAAAAATAACCACAGTTCGCCCACTGATAAAGCTGAGTGACGAGCCCTTACGAGTCTGAAAATAGAGACTTAGTTTGATCCAAATCCAAAACCTCCAATGGTATTTTTTTACCTTGTTACATGGACTATGAGTCACTGATAACGTTGGATTCTGGTCTCCACTAAAAACCAAAAAAAAAAAAAGGCAGCCTGTCTGTTGAAACGAGTGCCTGTTTTCATCTCCTTACATAACTAGATTGGCAGAGAGCTGAAGTAGTGCTGTGGGCATTTACTTTACAAGTGCTAAAAACTAAGAAACTAAAGCTTGCTGAGGTTATATTAGTAAGAAATTGGCTAATTATGAAATGGTGAGAACTTTAAACAAAAACAAGCGACACCGCTAACACAACACAGACTGCAGAAGGGGGGAATGAAAACTCCCATCCCATCAGGGTGACTAAATTGTTTTAGGAAAGAAAGTTTGTGAACATCTGGGGATTTGACTCCTGAACTTGCGAGTTGTGTCATCACCACCGATGACAGCTCTACCTTGCGTAAGTGAGGAAATGATTCAGCAGATTCAGCTCTTGTCCCCCGTGGCGTTCAACTCTCCTGCTGTCAGTTGTCCCGCATGCCCTACCTTTGAGATGACTCCATCTACAGTGGTCACAAACCCATCATTTCAGACTATTAAAGTCCTTAAGTTCATCCAGAGTGACAATTACTGTTCATCCCCTTCAATCAGGATCATTTTACACTGACTCAGTATAACTTCAAGTCTTCTTTGTTTAACATTAAACCAAAAAGAGGCAGTAACGTTCTGATTCTTATTGAAACACGTTACAGAAAGTTCCCTGCCTCTGAACGATCAGCATTTTCATCATCTGAGCGAGCTTTCTCCTTGAGCTGCTCATTCTGGGCTTCATTTCCATTCAGGGATGGTGGAGTCTGTCAGCTTAATGCTTCACGAACGTCCACAGCATCGGGGCGTGCACACTGAGCCCACTTAAGGGACTTATGAGAAACCTTGCCTCTGCCCTCCATACTCTATTCCAGGCTCAATTTGCTGCCTTCTGGCTGCTTTCCAAGGATCAGAGGCATATATTGTAGAGGGGAAACCAGTTCACTCGGCTTCATCCAGTCAGTTGGCAGACTGGCAAAAAAGCAGCCGGATACAGTTCATCACCTTATTTATTATTCAGGACTCAGCATAAAAGCCCTGGCAAGAGCGAGCCATTGTTTTGGTAACAAACAAAACACAGAAACTTCCTCAACCATTATTTATATTTTGTTTGGCAGCATCAAAAGTATAATACTTCGAAGAATGCTGTGTTACGCTGAAGCAGTTGTGTCGAGTCATTCCTTTCATGTTCAGCTTACATCAGGACTTTGTTTTTCTCACCTCAGTGTTATTTTCTACGGCTGCTGAGTTATAGATGTGCCCTTCCAAGCGTACACTCCATTGTCATCATTCTGGTCTCATTTTAAGAAGATTTTCTATTAAATAAAAGTGCAATGAAATAAATGGGCTGGATCAAAAATATCTCTGCAGATCAAATGTATTCTAACCAGCTGGAAGTTGATTTTAAACCACAGCAGACTACAGACTTAACTCTGTTCACCGACTCACTATATTAAGAGTGGTCTGCCCATCTGGACTGATAGCATAATCTGTGCGTCTATCTCTACTCCGAGGGCTGCCCTAATCTGGCATTTGGACTGCATGATGACCCGTGCATGTGCTTGGCACATGGTTTAACAGGACAGGCTGAGGTAACATAGGGGGGAGCAGGGGATTTAAATGGCTACCAGGCATGTCCAGGATCCCCTGATGATAATGTGGTGGTGGCATGCAGGGACACCCCTCTTCAATGTGAGTTATGCAAGAAATAATCTGGTTATACAATCAGGGGCTGGATTTAAAACTGAAGCTTTACTGAAAGGTAAATTTTAGATTTATCAAAATCAACAGGATGACAGCTTTGTGAGTCCTAAAAAGATGAAAAGATCGGTGTCTGTCTTAAAGGGCTGGTTCAGATTTCCTGAAATGGGATTGTATGAAGTATTTACATAGCACATAGTTGACTGCAGTTGGTTACGTTCAGCACGTTGCCATTTTGGAGAAGCAGACAGGAGTGGAAGCAAAGCAGGGGCCGCAGCCCCCTTAAAAAATAAATAAATACAAAAATCAATATTGGTTAAGGTGTACACTGTATTTAGAATATTTTACCTTGGCATCAGCAGCCCATGACAGCCCTTTCAAATGAGGAACTGAAGCTCTCTTCAAAGTCACCAGACTCCCTTGACAAAAACAGTCATTTTACCTCAAGTTGGTGGTAACTCAATCAGTTAGTTTGCTTTGATGTTTTAACACATTACTTCTTGTCCAAACCCACAAAGTAACTGATTCAAGGCAGGGGTGGGCCAACACCTCCCATGTCCTTGAGGTGAAATGGCTGTTTTTGTCAAAGGAGTCTGGTGGCTTTCCTCATTGTAAAAACCTGTCTGATGGCAAGGTAAAGTGGCGAAAATATTCTAAATATGGAACAACTTTTTAGGTGGCAAAAATACATTTCGCAGCTGCTGTGTCCACAACAGCATATCTCTTTGCGTCCACATTGGTAGTCTTCTGTGCTTCTCCAAAATGGGACTGTGCTGACTGTGATTTGAAAATAACAGAATAAATAAATAAAAATCTGAATATTTAAATAAAAAAATAACACTTTAATGCAACACCAAAGACTTAAAATGCTGGCCAAAAAACCCAAAACTACTGCACACTTAAGAATTTCACCTAACAAACAGACCTGTGTACATTCATCATCTCTCTGGCTGTGGCCCACATATCCCCTCTTCACTGTTGAAAATGTGCATGACTCAGTCAGTCTAATTCTGTCTACATACCATTCAAGAGTCACTGAGGACAGACGCTGCCCAGACCGTCCTCACGTACACACAATGACAGACGTGGACTTAGACGTCCACAGTGTGTATACAGTGTGTGTGTTTGTGTTTGTGTCCATACAAATCTGTCCTTTCTACAGGACTCTACTCAACATAGAGAGCACACAGGAGAGGTTTTTGTGAAGATCACAAGTGTGCATTAAATCTACATGGTTTAGACAAGTACAAAGAACTGCACTACTGACATTTCAGTGGCAAAATAAGCAGTAAAAGAATGTGTGCAATTTTCAACCTCACCGAAGAGGATTTTACACAAAAGAGACCTTGATCATTCAAACTATCAACATCAGATTTTCAGTGTACATTTCCATTCATGTTCACCAGTTTTGTTTTTTTTCTTCATTTCATCAATTATTTATCATTTCTGACTGTCCCAATGTTACAATCCAGTTGAGAAGAAACACTAGCATATGAGAGCTGCTAAAGAGCGACATCCTCTCATCTTATCTCGTGCCAACTGTAACCGAGGCCAAAATCTAATCCCAAAAATACAGGCCTACTGTTCTCCTCCTCTCCTCATTTCCCTGCCGCTCTCCCCTGCTGGTAAGACAGATCCCAGAGCAGGAGGAGTGGCGTCTCTTTTGCTGGCTTTTCCTGTAACAGTCACACTCATGACAATATAGATAAAGGACACCTTGAGTGCACACTTTATGTTTATCATCAGTGACAAATGAAGCATGGAATTTTAAAAGCATTTGGTCAGAGAGGGGAAACCGTGTAGAACATGAGTGCAGCCTCTCAGTCGATATATCACAACTAGCCGATCTGTGGTGCCTTTAAATCTCAGTCTTCTTTCACAGCTACTTTTCTTCAATCATTGCTTCCCCACACCTATGACGGTGGGCCCCCGATTCCCCCATCCTGCAATGAATTTAAAAAAGGCCTTCAATCGCTTGGCCTGTCGAGATCTGCACTGGGGTCAGCTCTCTAAATCCAGCAGCTGACACCAAATCAATTACCACATGGCTTGTGGGTAAGCAGAATGGGACATCCACACAGAACTCCAGAAACAGGACTAAATATGAAGCAAGGCTGGCCACTGCTCAGCAGTTTGTTGTCATTCTCTCTTCCACTGACACCACGCCAACTGTGCAGAACCCACTCTGTGAAAAAAAACAAGCCCCTAATTGCTTTGCCTGCTCTCAGTACTCCCACTTGCATGTTAGCAATACTCACAAACAAACAGCATGGTGATAAACGACAGATGAAGGGGAAAGAGCAGGTGAGGTAAATAATGTAAACAGCAGCGGGAACCTACTACAACTGAGGCTGTCATACTCTGCCGAAGCAGATGAATCTTTACAAAGGAAAACATCAGCCATTATTCAATGCTTCTTGTGAACCGTGACGAAAGATTTCCAACAAAGAAGGAGAAGCTGGTGAAAACCCAAGTTTAGCCTGACACATTAGATTTTTGCGACTAATATACTTATGTAACAATTGGAGTGTAACAAAAACAAATCAACAACTTTTGATGACGAGGGCTTAAATTAGCTTTTATAGAATTCTACTTCATAGGGTGTTTCACACCCATATATTTTCTTAATGTCATAAAAACATCTCAGAAGTCAGCCCGGTAACACAGTGGATAAGTGTGCTGATCACGATATGCAACGTCCTTGGTTCGGGAACCTTTGTTGCATGTCTTCCCCAGCACTCTGTCCTTGTTTCCTGTCATGTCTCTTTACTGTCTCCTATCAAATGAAGGCAGAAAATTCCCCAAAATTCCTTAAAAGTGCAATCTGTAACATATGTGAAGAAGAGATATATTGATCACTTTTGTTTTTTATTTCTAATCTGTGAACAGATTGTACATAGCTTAAAAAATGAACATCTTCCCTGACTGTCTAAGTTGTCTACATCCACAGCCTGTACAATGACGTCTATGTATTGGACTCGGGGCTAATTCCCGAGCGTCTCAATGCCTCTCTTCTGCTCCTCTACAGTGTGTAACACTAGATACTGTTAGCTTAGATATGTATTGTGCTAATGTAAGCAAAGGACCAGCTCCCGGCTAAACACAGACTCCAACACAATCTTCATGTGAGCACGAGCACACGTGAATGTTAGATATTGCACGTTTAAGAATACGTCTCTGAATTTATTAGAGCAAATGTAGGTTAAAAATGTGAAAACTTGTGGTCATCTGTAACTTTGCAAAATGATTACTGGGGCATTTTTAGCACTTTTTTTGTTCAGATATAGTGGAAAAAGATGGGGAATCATGTCCGATGAAGATCTGACGGTGCATCCTCCACTTAGAACACATTTTAGTACGACTTAAATAAGACTAACACCGATACTGCTGCTGTTTTAACTATGTGTCATCACCACCTCTGCACAGACTTCTTTTCAAAGTCAAATTCAACAACTTACACATCTTAAATAGGGCCCACACAGCTGGCAGCAGAGTAAAAAAACTGAGTGGATGATGAGTAAATATGTGTTGCTTTGTCGAATCCATCAGCTGTCAACATGTCTCATACTCTTTCTGACAGTGTACACAAGCATCTCTAAAGCATCTTTTATGGTGGCCTGACAATGATTTATAACTGTGGTAAATACTTAACGTGCCGTGTTGTTTTTCATTAACTTGTGTTCTTATGATTTCACAACATTGTACTATATACAAAACAGATACACTGAATGAATCCCACTTGATTTCTTTAACATTTGACCTTTACTTACTAAAAATATGAGCATTATTTTGTAGAGTTTTTTTTTTTTACAGGATCAGCTCCCAGAGTGGATTAAATGTTCTTGGATATGATTTCTTTTACACAAAGAATTACTTTTAAATACAACTGGAACACCCAGTAACTGCAGTTTGATGTTACACAAGTGGTCTTTTATGACACTATACGAAAGGTAAAGCTGCATTTCGCCATTTTAATAATTCAAACTCTCAATATGAGCTCTTTTTATGTGGACGCACTGGTTGGAAAAAGAAAAGAGTTTCAGGCAAAAGATAAAACAGTTCCCACAGAATGAGAAAATACATTTGCAGACAACTTTATGTCCAAACGTGATCAGATTTCTCACTCTTACGTATTGTTGCATTTCATAAATATTTTTCCCAGATCTGGAGAATCAGTTATTATACTATCATGTGTTGGAAGCCCTGATCACTAGTGTTACATTCTGTAAACTTGCTAATGGGCTACACTGTTACACACTGAAATCTATTTGACATTTAGATAAGGAGAACTACAGAAAGTATCAGCCACCCACGCAGTAAACTATCTGATGATGGAGGAGGAGGAGGAGGAGGAGGAAGAGGAGGAGGAAGAGGAGGAGGGGGGAAACAAAGGCAAATTAGTAGCATCCTGCAGATGAAGGTGAGTGTAGCCGGCCTGTTGCGAGTTGTGAGCCCGTCACACTGACAGATGAGGTGGTGTGGAGCTGAAGGTCAGCTCCTGAATGCCTGACGGAATAACAAGCGAGAGAGGAACAGGAGAACATCGGCTACGACCAAACGCGCTGGTTTAGCCTCCTGACATCTCTCTCTCAGCATCAATCACGAGCCAATTTTGCTTCTGGTAAATATGAGGTGAGGAGACTTTGGCCATTTTATCCACAGAGAACCTGAGCCAGGTGTCATCTTTGTTTGTGACTCTAGTGATATGAAGTAGATGAAGGAGATGAAGTATTAGAGATAGACGGCTTTTAATCGCCACTGATGGTACGTTTTACAACTATCAGTATTGGCAGAAGTTGGTGCCAATAGTGGCCGACAGCTGTTAGGCCTCTTAAACTGAGAAAAAGGGAAAATAACAGCTCAAAAGATCAAAATCACTCTCACCTAGATTTTTTACAGTTAGTTTGACTTTCAGTTTCACATTTATTGATTAATTACTTTGAGTTTGATGTTCAGTGATTCAAATTTATTAATTTACATATTTATTACTTTGACTTAGGGGTTCGGTTCAACTGTCTAGTTTCTAATAAAGTGAAAGATATTTAATTTCAGAAAAAATCCACTTTTGGTCGACCTCTATTTTTCATGAACGCGTATCTGCTCATTTCACCCACTTTTCATATTGTTTAAAACATTCTCCAGCATAAACTTTAAATTTTCGAATTAATTCTTTAAATCTAGTATTTTCTTTCGGAAAATCATGAAAAATGCGATTAATGCTTCCTGGAAACCTTACTTGTTCAACAAAAATTTAAAAATGCAACCTGTTTGTTGTAATATATTCACTTAAAATATGATTCACCGACATCCTCACAAGTGCTGCTTTTTTGTTTGTTTATTGATATTGCACAAATACGGGATATGAATCATGTTTTGTTTTAAGTTCATGTAGGCAGAAAAAAAATCCATCCAGTCCATGACACTGATTTAATTTTCTATCCATAGTGCCCAGTCCTCAGGCAACTTATGAGCAGTCACGTAAGTATGAGATCAGCTTTGTAGATATTTTGGTAAATAATAGTTAGCTATTCATTTGAACCCGCTAGACCAGTTTAAGGGACAAAAAGGAATGCAAAAAACTCTCACCTCATAGCAGTGCACTCACACTTAGGTAACTATTTCAACTTTTCCCTTACAGGAGACCAGGAAAATCCAGTCTTAAACATTCGTCTTTCTCCAGGAGTTGGCACTTTGATGACGGAGTCAGACACAATAGACAGGTACATTATGTGCCGCACAGAGCTGCACAACACTCCCTAACACACCAGGAAAAGGGATTGTGTAGCAGGGGCAAAAGAAAGTCCTCCTCAGCGGGACTTATCTAGGGAGGTAAAGAGCCGCTCTGGAAATATCAATAGCTCTGCTTCAGTCAAGGGAACATGCTGATTCAACACTTTTCTATCTCCAGGAGAACATAGTTCAATAATAAACGGCTTACTGTTGATGCAAAATAACAATGCTACACAGTATTCAACAATAAATGCCAGAGAGGGCACAGATTTAATGGACGCAGAAATATTCTCTCTGTGAGCAGAAAAGAATTTGCCGGCGTAGCTGCTGTTCAGCTGCAGAAAAATAAAATGATCTGAAACTTCCTTTCATCAAAGTCATCTTAACATACTGATTGGCATAATTACCAAGGATTTTAGCACTTTTCTCTTCACTCCTTTAAATCGGAATTCGTCATTTGAAACCCACAGACTTATGTGTAACTCTGTTAATTCCTACCAAGGCCGTGAATTGGCAGAAAAAGCGCTGATGTAATAGCTCAGCACTTCAGAGGCAGTACTCATTCATGAACGTGACAATACTCTGGTGAACCCCAACACTTAGGCCTAACCCCAACAATGGACCGCAGAGTGCTGTGACAGCAAACTTGGTCAACAGAGAAAAGAGGAATGACGCAGGTGTGTGTATGTGGTGAAGAGCAGGAGGATAATATATCATTAGAGGTATTTTATTTTAGCTCTGAATGACATTGCTGCTGCACAATAACCCCAATTACTGTCACTGACAGACAAGCTCTTGGATTCAACATCTTCGCCGTCTTCCCTCACAGCTCTGATTCGTCAGTGTCTAATGTCAATTCATCAGCAAAACTTAAATATACTACTCAGAAACAGGACACTACACCAAAGTAAAGACTTGCTTAAGATGTTGTCTGTATATTTCCTACCATGAGAGCAAAAAGGCTGCTTTCTTAAGATTAAACATTTACAGCAGTTACAATGCAAGGTCAGCCAAACTAGTGAAAGAAAACACTACATTAAAACACACTAATGTGCTATTTAGGCCAGTTGACCTACTTTGTTCTGGTTTGGAGTGGAGTGAAGAATTCTACTTTTTCAGACTTTCATTTAAACATAAAGTGTTTTCTCTGAAAGCTCTGATTCCTCAATGTCTAAAGTAATTTACATTTTTTAGCAAAACTTTAATGTACCACAAACAAACACGACGCTACACCAAAGCAGTGACTTGTTTAAGATGTTGTCTTTATATTTCCTGCCATGAGAACAAAGATTAAACATTTACAGCAGTTACAATACAAAGTCGGCCAAGCTACTGAAAGAAACCACTATATTGAAACGCACTAATGTGTTATTTAGACCAGCTCTGTTCTGTACTTATTGGTTTGGATTGGAGTATTGGAGTTTTTAAGCAAATATGCCGAGAAAAAACACCACATTATAATAGTACAAGGGGTGTGCATGAATACTCAAACTTTCCGTAAGAGCCTATGAGTGACATAAGCTGAGGACTGTAAACCTGTGTTAAATATTACAACATCTAAAGCTCAGAATTACTCTACAGCTGCAGACCAGGTGGGTTTTCTCAGTCCACAGAGGCCCTTCGCATGATCTGAGACTCTCTTGTGAAACTTTTAAGACAGAGCGATTACCCACGGTAAATAAAACTTGTACCGATATATGACAATCTCCCTTGGATTTATGAGGTTTTGTATGTATACAATCAGCTGCATTACATCGTTCATAATTTCTCTACATACAGCCTAAAGGTTAACAAAAATGTCCCCTTCTTCAGAGGATTAGTCACATTCACTCCTCCTGAAAAGTGCTGCAGTTGGCATATATTAAACTGTTCATTTAACAAGGCAACCAAGCTTTCAATATATCCTCTGCTGTGTCAGCCACACTCTGAGCTTGATTTAAGAATCGCAGCACATCTATTAGTTGCTCACTTACAAAGCCATGATTTTACCTACAAAGTGTGTGTTGTGAGCCAAGGAACAGGAGGTGAAGCCTTGTTGACCGACATCGGCTACGACCAAATAAGATGTCGTTTCACCGACGGCAGTGACCGATATTTATCTGTTGTGCTGTATTCATGGTCGTCTCATAAATTTATATGATTAATTTTGTTCTCATTCAAAGATAGTGTGATGAAGGCCTTTAGGACTTTAAAATGGTTCAGTTATTCATTTAATAATAAAGATTTCTTTGTTCCCTGACACAAAAGGGGGGGGGGGGGGTAACAATAAAAACAAAAAAAACAAACAGAAAATGATATCACTATTGGTAACTACCATCAGCAAAGAATTTCACAGATACACATACAGTCTGTGATGATATTTATGTCAACAACAGATCAGATCCATCAATATCCTTTTAGAAAAATACTTTTAACTATAACCTATATCATACACATGATATATTTTGTTTAGAATTATTTAAGTACTATTATTCTAATTATTACCACAGATGTTGTGATTGAATTAATAATACTGGTGTTGCTGCTCTTAGGGTATCAGCATTAGTTCCTAATAACACATAAAAATAACAAAAACACCTAACTAATTTTGATGACAATGTTAACTAAAGACAGCTGCAAGTCAGTCAGTAAACAAAGTATACATTGCTAAGGCTCTGACATTATTATCCCAGATTAGCGCTTGAAAACAAAAGCATCAACAACAACAAAGGGGCAGATGCTGGTTAATACAGTGTAACATCAGGAACGAGGCTAGCGTTAGCAGATGTGTGCCAGGGTATGAAGTGATAGCTAGCGAGCAACACTGCTAGCTGTGCATAATTTTTTTTTTTTTTTTTTTAAATCACTGACAGAAGGTGTGAATTCAATATAACTTACCTTGGGCTTGTACAGCCACTTTCGAAAGCGGTTCATCGTTACCTCGCCACCTTCCTTTGTCACCAGCACCTCCTCTCCTCGCCTGTACCTGTGTGTCTGACAGTATCGGCGGCTGGGCGCTAAGCTAAGCTAGCAGCGGAGGGTTCCAAAACGGAAAATGAACAAAAACACAACGCACGGTAAGTTGTCCTAGACGTTACGACGCGGGTGTGATAGCGCACAAAGGAGATATTCGACAGCGACTTATTTCCATCTTCCCCGAATCCCGAGCACGGCTGGCTGGTTGGTTGGTTGGTTGGTTGGCTGGCTGGCTGGCTGTCTCCCCCGCCCGGCCACTTTCCAAGTCCCGACGATACA